>JAOWBP010004313.1:14711625-14723254 GCA_028571105.1 Tragopan temminckii
TGGACCTCTGCGTCCTGCAGGAACTTAATTAACTGCACAGGGGAAAGGGAAGGTACTGAAGACGAGAGGATGCTGCATGCAGAGCACACAGATACAACACATTCAGCACACCAAGCTCCAGCCCCTGATTCATGCGTGAGAAGCACAGCTGTGCTGCCCAAAAGCATCGCATGTGCAGTGCCACTGCTGCCCGACCCAGAGACATGCAGAGATGCCATCAAATCGGATGCGATGGCTGCGGGTGTGCGCAGGGCTGCAGCTCCTCCCCGATCTTCCAGCTGCCTGCTTGCCTGCATGCTGCAGTTAACCCCTCAATTACATCCCCTGCAATTAGCACCCCTTCTGGCTGCCCCTCCCGGCTGCGCAGCCGCCTGCACACCCATGCCAGGTTGCTTCCTGCTGGTAAGGCTGACCAAGCAGTGCAGGGCATGCAAACAAGCAGGGGAGCCAAGCAGCCCGGCCGGTCCTTACTGTGCTGGTCACTCCGGTCCCGTGTCCCGTCCACCTTGCCGTCCGGCAGGATCCGTAGGAAGTGGCCCCCGTTGCTGCAGTACAGGAGTTTGGGCTTCTTGTAGTTGCCCAGCGGCAGGCCGAAGCGCTCGGTCAGGGCGGTGAAGGTGGTTATCTCCCCTTCGGCCATGGTTCAGGCTGCGGGAGATGGGAGTTGTGAGTGGGGTGCTGAGCTGCCTGCGGTGCTGTGCTTATAGGGACAGGAGGGATGGGGCTGGGGCAGGTGCTGCTCCCTGCGGTGGGAGGGCTGGGGTCGTCCCGCTGGCGGCAGGGATGCGGTCCCTCTAATTGTATCGCAGTGAATCCTGTTTTCTTTCTGCTTTCTATTGACGCACATGCTAAAATTATACACTGGAAAACACGTTTGGAAACCACCCAGTGTCTGATTGGAACCCGCAGGAGGCAGCAGCCCGGGTTAATGGCTCTCACCACTATTATACCTTCCCGTCGTGGCTGTGACTAGAATTGCAACACAGGCGGCACGCTGCATAGCAAGCATTGCTTGGTGCCGTGGCGTTCACCTGGCCTGGGCACACACACTGAGAATCAGAACACAAGTTAGATATTTTGGGAGATAACTGCAGGCAGAGCAGGCTTCCACTGCTCGGGCCTTGAGGGGGAGATTTACCCATATAATGATCAACTGTGTATGGAAAAACAGAACTCTGAATCCAGAACATGTCATGGTTGTGCAGACTTGCATCCTATCTGGGACAGAAAGCCAAGAGCCCAGCACAGAGACTGCACTTCAACCACCGTGAAAATGCTGCCTCTCATAGGCAATGTTCTTTGGGCTTATAGGGAAGTGGATTTATGAATAAAGATGGGGCATGGGGTAAATCTAGTAATGTCTAGTAGGTCAGAAAATGACTTTAAATGTTATTTATTCCCATAGCTATGCTGCGGGAGTACATAGCCACTATTTATATGTATTTAAAGATTGTGAAAACATCAGTTGAGCACTGAGTTGTATTACAGCTGCATTAGGATTGAGCTGGTGCCAGGTTGGTTCTTACGAACAATTTCTCCTCCAAAGGTCAGTCTGGAGAGACTATTCCTCCAAGTGGATCCCCAGAGCGTGCAGAAGATAAAAATATGTGAAAGTGCCAATTTTTTTTTAAAGTTTTGATCACTAAGGACCGGAACCATGGAAATAAGACTTCACTGCTGTTGTTGAAAACATGCCCAGCCATTTCTCTGGTCAGTTCCCAGACTTTCCCTTTCTTTCAGATGTGCCCCTTTACGGTCTTGTAGCAGAAATGTTGAGTCAGGGCTTGAAGCAGTGATGGAGCACCTGGTGGGAAGGCAGGGCCAACCTGGAGGAGCTCAGCTGCATGCAGTGTACTGAGTGATGGAAGGGCTGGAGCCAGGATCCACCCCTTCCCAGCCCTATTTAAGGGTTGGCAGTGGAGGCAAGGGGCTCTTGCTGGAGATCCCTGCATACCTGAGGCCTTCCAAAGGTAAGCAGCTTCTTTTCTTTATTTTTATGCGCAAAGCTGTTGTATTTGGAGAAAATCCTCACTTGCTGCAGCCTGGGTCCTTGCTGCTCTGCTGACATTGCTGCACTTCTTATTGTATTACAGGTCTTTATCAAAACAGCAAGTGATATCCAAGGAGGGTAAAGTAAAGAAGCATTCTCTTCCCCAAGGCTGAGTTCTGTCTGGCAGTGCCTCTGTCCCAGGCAGCACTGGGAGCAGTGCTGCAGGCTCAGAAGGCAGGTCCTGCCATGTGCTGCTTTAAGCCTTTCCCTGCTGTTCTCTCTGCAGAACTGTCCTCATTATGTTTCAGGCACTGCGTTGGCTGGAACAGTGCCCAGTGAGCAGCACTGCATCAGATATGAGTTTCCCCAGCTGGTGCCTAGCTAGCCCTGAGATCCAGCTCCTGGCCAGTTTCTCCCCCACTGCCCGTAGCCTTGAACCTGCTCCACGCCCATTTCAATCTGAAAGCATTAACCTTTTTCCGAGGGACCCAACCCAAGTTTTACAGTCACCTCCACTGGTTCATATACTTTACTTGTGGTTCAGCTCCACACCAGCTACTGGGCTTTCCCTGGGCAGCAGCCTGCTTGTCACCCCATAAGCTAGACAGGCTGTAGTGCTTTGCTGAGCATTAATCAAGGCCAGTGGTGTTGTGCAGTTTACTGGAAGTTACTTTTTCCTCCAACCCTTCTCAGAGGACGAAAGGCACCGGGTGTCTCCTGGCGGCTGACGGAGGGAGCAGAGGAGCCCATCCTGCAGCCGTGGGCTCTGTGCAGGGTCCCAGCACCACAGCTGACGTGGGTGAGGTGCAGACTGGGGTGTGTTCCTTTTTCACTGTGCAGGTCTGCACAGTCAAGAGCATCTATGGATGGCTTTAACAGAACAGCTCTGCTGGAAACATTGCCTTCACTTTCACATATTTCCTTCAAGGTTTTTTTTTCCCCTATTTTTAGGAGGCTCTCAATGCTCACCAGCTGTCTTTGACTCCACAAGAAAAGCTGAATGAACACAATTTTCCACTCCCATTGTCTCTCCTGGCTAAATACTGCTGCTGTTCTCAGACTTTTATGACTGTGCAGCCGGTATTCCACACGCAGTACAGCTCCTGGCCCTGCTATTATACTTTTGGCAAGAAAACATTAGGTTTTTATGGGAATTAAAAAAAAAAAAAAGTGAGAGTGCAAGAGAGAACCTGAACCTAACACTAGGGGCCTTATTTTTTGGGGTAGAAGCCCAACAAAATGGCTGGGCTCCAAAATTTCTTGGCTACTGCACTGCACACGCATTGCTTTCTGTCCACCTCTCTTTGTCCTCCCCGCTCCTTTCCCTTTAGACTCTTTCCGACCTCTCTGAATGGATCTGTGAAATTCTGTGAAAATCTGGTCTCTGTAGGTCACTATTCTCTATCTTGCACAAGAGGCCCCGTGGAGCCCTGCAGTTACAACAGGTACAGTATTCTAGAAGAACTTTGGCTCTGGCTTTCCTCTATGCGTTGCCCTGGTGGGCTCCTGAAGCCCTGGGGCTGGTGGGTATGGCTTCAGGGATGGCTGGGGGAATCCCAGAACTGCTGGAGCCTGTATAGGGAAAACTGCTTGGATAAAATGGGAATTTTATTCATTGTAAGTATTAGAGATTGACTATGTGGGATGGATTTCCTCACCCCAGAATAAGAGACCGTGATGGATGCAGGTAGAATTAGAGCTCAGCAGAGGTTTCCTTGTGCACAGGTGTCCCTGGGGTGGTAACTGGACTCAATGGGCTTAGAGGTCTTTTCCAACCTTCATGATTCTGTAATCCTATCCCTATTTCACCTACAGAGAAGAGGAGCCCTCGGGTATCTCATGCATGTCTTGGGGACAAAGGTGTGCTCATAGCCAAGCATTCTGCTCGAGCCACGTGTGATTTCTGTGCTTCTCCAGGCTGGGACTCAGTACAGCATCTCAGCGAAGCAGTGGCATCCGTGGGGAGACAAGAAAACAAAATGATGATCTGCTTTCTAATTGCCTGCCAACCTCTCCTACCTCCTCGCCCACACCCTCCTGCAATCTGGTGATTAACTTAATTACAGCTGCAGCTCCTGGAGCTGGCCCAGCCTGGGAGGAGAGCAGTGCCAGGAGGGTCTCACTTCCTGCAGCCTGCCTGGGCTCAGACCAGGAACGTGGACGTGGCTGTGAGCAGTGCTGGCTGTAGATGCAGATCACATTGTCTCATGTGTGGGATTCAGTTGTTAATCCCAATGCACGCCAGATGTGTGGGACCTGTTGTGTGGAAAGAATACTTTTGACAGAGAAGCACAAGGGCTCAGTTTCTCCAGCAAAGGGTGAGGGGAGAGAAGTTTTGTACACGGTATCAAAGGAGGCAAGTATAATGGATGACAGAGTGCTCTACTGTGGGTAGGAGCAGTGCTGAGGGAGGAAAGGAATCCTCTCCTAGCAGGTCCCTGTGGCTGAGCTACAGTGCTCACTTAACAACATTGGTGCTCAATGTTCTAAAGCAGCTTTCACTTGCAGTGGCTTTTAAGAAGCCCCTGGAGCTGACAGCTGGGCTCTGTGCCCCTCTCCATGCCTGGGTCTGGGTGTGCTGTGCTTCCTGGAGAAAGCAGCAGAGGAGGCCTGCAGGGGTGGTGCAGGAGGGAGCGCAGTTGCAGTCCTGATGTGCTGGAGGTGAGGCTGGGTGATGCTGCCCAGCTCCCAAATGTCACCGCTCCCCCTGCCACCCACTGCTGCTGTCCCTGTGAAATGCCAGACCGCAGAGCTGGGAGTGCTGAGGCTGTCTGGGCTCAGGTGTGGCTGCCCCATGGCTGCTGGCTCCGGCCCCACACACCCACAGACAGACAGGCGGACAGATGGCAGTGCCAGCACTGGGCAGGCTGCTCACAGCTTCCTTCTGCTGCTCTGTTTACGCTGCTTTCCTCCAGCCCTTCTGCATCTCGCTCTCACATCCCAGCTCTGCCCAGAAAAGCCATTTGCCTGACTCCAAATGACAGATTCTTGCCCCCCAGTCTTGCACTATGCTATGCTCTTGTGCCAAGGGGGTGATGTGGTTCTCCTGTTGTATCCTGTGGGCCCCACCCCCAAGCAACGCCTCTCTGATTTCAGATAAGGGCCTTGTTGGTGCTCCCTCCATCACCCTGCTGTTGGCTGCCAGCCATGCCAAGCTCTCATCACCCACACGAGTCCGGAACATTGGCGTGCTGCTGCTAATGAGGCATGTGGCTTAAGTGAGGAGTGAACAGCAGGAATTTGCCTACGTTGTCAGATGGGATGCTTCCTTCAGCGCCTCTGTGAAGAGTAGCCCAGCTCAACCGAGGGTTGGCTCTGGCTTCAAAATGAGGATTTGAGTTTGGGTTCAGACTTGTGCTGTGTCCTTCACCAGAGAAGCAAAGGATGCCTGAAACAGAAGGTTTCATCTCCAGGCCAAGTGAAACTCCACATCCATACCCGTGGTTAACCATCAGTAGACACATCATCTCTCAGAAATCAAGCCTCAGTCTGTGCTGTTCCAAGGAAAATCACTTGGTGTCTGAGTTCACCATAAGCTCAGCAGTGATTTACTACTGCAGAAAGGCAAGGGGAGTTAATTATCTTCATTTCAAACTCATTGTATGATGGCAATATAGCTTGTCAAGTTCTGAGGAAAAACTGCCTGGAAGAGTTCTCTGAGTTCTGCTGCTTAACATCTTTAACTGTAGCGTCTAGTAGCTATGGGTGCCCAAGTAAACAGCTTGGGCTGTGTTTTGCTATGAATGCTGTTGCTCAGTAACTTAATAGTGCAACAATTGCTTGAGATAATAATTGCTATTACTGGGAAAATCTTCCAATAAATAATAATTTTCTTATCTGCATGACTTGAGAGCTGGAGAAATGCCGTACTGCGTGAAACCACAGTGCATGAGAACATGCAAGGAGTGCTCCAAAGGAAAGATCCTTCTGCTCTGTTGGAGCAAGGCAGAGCTGGACCTTTATAAATGTGGTTGAGAAGATCTACAGAAAAATCCAAACAGATTAATTATCGGGGGATAACGAACCACTGCGTTGGTGGCACCGCCGTCTATTTCCTGCTGTTGTAGAGCGAGATATGGGCACGATGGGGATGGGTCAGTGGTTGGATTCAGATAATCTCAGAGCTCTACTCCAACCTGAATGATTCTATGGTATGTTGCTTCTTTGGCATGCAGTTTTTGGGCAAAGTTTTGGGGGCTCTCAGTTCAGAACAGCCCACTGGGTCCCCAGGTGTCCATGTGCGACTCTCATTTCCAGTCAGAGGAGCACAGTTGACACATGGGATGTGCCAGCCCTGGGCAGAAGCTCCAGACAGCAGCACATGAGGCATCTGTGAATGGAAGAGCTGGACATCAGTTTGTCCTCTCAAGACACCAGCATGGCTGATGACCACAGCTCCACAGAAAACAACCCTGCCCCAGGGCTGCCGCTCTCCCTAGCACAGTGTGGAGGCAGCCAGTGGTTTCTGACAACCTGTCTGATCCCTGCAAACACCAGCAGCCACCAACAACGCAGCACAGGCGAGACAGCTGCAATTATAAACATCTGGTGGAACTGAGTGCTGTGTGGAGCGTTGCCACCAGGTGCCACCCACATGGGCTATTTGCAGCCTGGCATGGCTGGAAGGCTCTGGGACATCTGTGAACTGGTGGTGGCCTGGCCCTGGGACACCTGCATGGGGTGAGGGGACGCCATGGGGCCCCGCTGGCCCCCAGACGTGACCCAGCATAGCAGCGGTGGTGGCAGGTGTTGACGTCCCAGATCTTTAAACCCACTGAACTGAGCCAAAAACAAACAAACAAAAAACCCAACAACCAAAAGCAGCGTGAATCCTCCAGAAATTTAAAAATAATTTGTATTATTATTAAGCTGCAGCCTTCCCCTTTGAAACCCGCCTGCCTGGGACACAAGCAATCCTGTATCTACCAAGCTTTGGGCACAGGAGAGGGCTCATCTAAGCAACACCAGCCCCAAACCGCCCGATGCTGCCCTGTGCCCACATGTAGCCTGGAGGCTGCGGCTCCCCGATGACAGCCCCCACCCGCAGCACTGACCCCACAGCGCCCCTCCGCCCCACCAGCTCCGTTTAGAACTTAAATCCCAAGGGAGACGGACGTCCCAATGGAGAACAACGTACCCATCCGAGTGCTCCCGTCTGCAACGCGCGCTGCTACGAGCAAACGGCAGAGCGGAGCTCACCCGTGCAGCGCAGGCTGCGAGTTGCGGTGGTGAAGATCTCCCCCTCCTGTCCGCCCGGAGCGCGGGGCTGGGAGCGAGGAGGGAAATGCTGGGCTGGGGGCTGCCCTGCGCTCACCCCGACCGCGGGAGGCGGCTGGGATTCGGGGTGCTGCGGGGCACGGGGGTCAGCGCTGGAGCACTGCGCTGTGGAAATAGAAGGTGAAGCAGAAGGAAGGGCACTGCTGGGACTCACCCAGAGGTGGGACTGTCGGCCTGCTAGCGCCAGAGGCGTGGGAAGAAAAGTCCCAAGGTTAAGGCTGACGCCCAGATTTCTCCTCTCGGAGCACGGCTCTAAATTAAGAAGTGGGAACAAACGTTCTGAGCGCAAGAAGGCTGTGAGTCACGTACAGCCCTGCGTCTAGACTGCTGTGGGCAAAGAGAAACCTTAGGGAGGACAACACCGCACCAGAATGAGTCTGAGGAGATCAATGGGTTGGGGATGTCACCCTCAAGGTCAGCCCTGCTCCTGCAGCAGGCCTTGGGGAAAATCTCTTTTCTGCCTCTTTTCTGATTCCCAGCCTTCCCAGGGCTGCACAGTGCTGTGTCTCGTGCACTTTGGTTACAGGCACCACAGCCAGAAAATTGCCATTTTATGGTTGGTTTGACCTGCAGCCGCTTGCTAGCAGCACCTCTCCCTCTTGGGGAAGGGCTGAGCTAATGGGAAGGTGAGGAACATCCTGGGAGGAGCAGTTCAAAGCATTTCTGTGACTTCTCCTGCCTGCGTTCTGCAGCAGAGCTGTGTGGATGGGAAGGGCTTGCTGCTGTCTTTCTTGCTCTCTCCCTCTGTTTGATGGGATTCCTTTCATGCCTCTCAGTTTTCCTGCTTTCTTCCATGACTGTGTGTGCCACCATGCGTCTGTAACAGGCAACTTTAATCCTCTCTGTTCTCCTCTCGCTTTATCTGTGCCCCTGCTGGCACTGCTCTGCTGGGTGCACTTTCTCAGGGTGATTTCATTCTTCTTCAGGTGCCTCCATCTCATACTGGGAAGGGCTCAGGCCCGGCCAGTTTGGGAAAGAAGAAATAGGACAGAGAGGGGCTGAGCTGAATGCCCAGGTCTGAAAACCCAGATCATTATCAGCCTTTTTCTGCCCATTTGAGCAGCTGGGTAATCAAACCATTTTGTTATACAAGCTTTAGGAAAGAGGAGGGCCTGGTGCTAACTGCACGTGCAGAGCTCTCTGCACCCTGCAGGCAGTGCCCACAGCCTGCAGCCATCCTGCTGTCCTGCACCGAGGCACTGCTCTGCAGGGCTGCAGGATCTGCCGCTGTCTGTCCCTGCAGCATTAACAGAGGGGACACTGATGTTGGAAGCAAGGTAAAAAGTACTGACTGCTCTTACTGAGGAATACTGAGTCAGGCTGCTCTCTTGTTTAACGAGTGGAGAGGAAGGGAGGATTATTGCATTCATTCAGGCCATGCTGCACACTGGGGCAGAGATAACAAAGCAGCAGTGCCTCTCTCTCTTGCTGAACTGATTTTCAGCAAATTCTTCCGCAAACAGATTTCTATTGTGAGTGGCTTAAAAAGCAGAGCCAGCCAGGCCTCCAGCACAGGCGATAATCAACGACGTGCAGTTGCACAAAATGAATGTGGGATTTCCAAGGCTGCCCTAGCCATGAGCGTTAGCAGCCCTTGTGCTGTGCCAGAGGGCAGAGCCAGCTGTGCCCGTCCTCCCTGCACTCCCTGGCAGGTGCTGCAGGACACAGCACCAGTGCTTGTGTGCCCTGTATCCAGGACTGGGCTGGGTTTCTCTGTCTGTCCATCAGTGACCCAGGACACACCAGTCCTCAATGCATTTTGGGTGCAGTGTGCTCCTGTGAAGGAGCTGGGATCTGCAGATGGAAAGAAATCCCCATGCTTGCAGGCCTGCAGGTCTGCCAGAGAACGCGGACACTGCTGGCATCTTGCTTGTGAAACCCAGCCAAGGCTCTATCCATTCCTCTTGAGTCACAGGCTGGTGTTGGTCTGACCTGTGGCTAAGGACCATCTTTTGGGTTGATCTGTGGCTAGAGACCATCTTTCTTCACTGTCCTTTGCAACCTCTTATTTCTGAGCCCACATTCTTGAGAGGTGTCTATTCATCTCGTCTAAACTTCTGCCATTTTGAGGGTCATGAAATTAAAGATGATTAAAGGCAGTTGTTTAATGCAGGAGACAAACGCTCTTGGTATTACTGCAGTGGTGCTCCTGGGGTTGTAGAGAGGAAGGAGCTGCTCCTGCAGCAGGCAGTGCTGGAATGAGGCAGAGGTCACTGTGTGCCATGATAGTTTTGCACCGGTGCTGGTGGCATCTGCTGCTGCTGCAGTGGGAGGTGGCACTGGGCGCATGGGAAGGGTCTGAGGAGCATGCAGCCCTGCTGAGGCACAGCCTGGGATGCACGGGGAACACGAGGTGGGCACCGACATCAGCACCCACCAACAATTATTGCCCCGCTGCAGTAAAAGTTGGTGATGATCTCCTCATTGAAAAGTTGCAATTTTCTCTAATGAATCCCCTACAGCAAGGCTTATTTCCTGCAGAAATGTGCCTGTTTGTGGTTCTGGATTGCAATGTTTCTCGAAAATCCTTTTTCCTTCCTCCTCCCATGTACTGTCATGCAGCTATGGACTTCCTGAGAAATGGATGGAAGCATTTGCCATTTGGTTACCCAACCACAGTGCTAAGGAGCTGCTGGAAATGGAGCTGAAAGGGAATTGCTTCCTGCAGGAAGCCAGAACACCGCTTCTGCCACGAGCTCTGGAACTTTCCCTGTGACGGGTGCACACAGTGTGTGCATGGGAGTGGAAAATGCAGATGTTCACCGGCAGCACTGCTGGGGCTGCACAGAGAAATGACCACTCCAAGCGAGCCATGCTCCGTGTCACAGCTCTTCCCGGAGGAAAATCCCCATCTTTCTTACTGAGGAAAGAAAAGGGCCTTTCTAATGGCTAAGCTCCTTCATTTATTATTATTATTATTATTTTTAATTTCTGACTTGGCATCACAAGAGAAAGCAAATATTTAAGAGGATCAGATTTTGATCTGCTCTATGAATGCATCATCAGAAGTACATTGAAACAAGAGGAGGCAGACTGAGATGAAGCTGCGGGCCTGCTATCCCTATGGCTGGCACTGTGAGCTGTAACTGCTGCCCATGCCAGACCAGAGAAGCTCAATGCAAAGCAAATACACCCCCAGCTCTGATCACCCTGCCTGGGTGCATTGGGTGCTGTGCATCTCCTTCATGCTCCCCCCCCCTTGCTGCTCTCAGCTATGTTTGTGAGCATTTTAGCTTGCTCATGCCAGTTGGCACAGAGGAAAATTCATATAAAGCAAGCACAGGGAGAGCTGAGCACCAGCACTGCTGCGGTGGGGGATGCAGCTCCAGGGCTGGGGAAGCAGTGGGGAAGAGCTGCATCGCTGCTGGGGAAACAGCACCGTTGTGGCCAGCTGTGTGATGAGCTGCTGGGCTGGTGGGAAGATCGAGGTCTTGGGAGTGGGAGGAAGGCCAGAGTCATTTGGGGAGCTTGGGAGGGGGAGGCTCTCCCCTGGGCGGGGTGGAGCTGGAAGGGGAGGTTATCCAAAGGGCTGGGGCTGGCCGAGGCCTCCCTGGACCTGAACTGCGGTCAGCCCCAACCCAAGTCTGTTCTGGACACTGAGCAGTGGCTGTGCTGACCCCATTTGAAGGGAGAACACTCAGGCATTGTCCTGCTTATCAGCGCCAAGCCAAGCGCTGCAATTGGGAACCAATTAAAGTCCAGACTCGTGTCTGTGTGTGCAGAGCTTCCCTGCGGCTCAGGCGGTTGTTGCTGGGTTACCAGAGGCCTGGGTCCCACTGCCACCCATCACCGTGTCACCAACAGCACGTGGGGCAATGGGACCTGGGGCTCTGCCCAGGACATTTCTATTAAGGAAATTATTATTCATAATTTTTTTTACTAGGTTTTTTTGTTGTTGTTGTTGTTTTTTTGTTTTTTTTTTTTTAAACCATTTTCTAGCACCACGTTGCTTAAACAAATTCCCTATTGGGATGGTCCTAATATTAGGTTTTGCAAAATAAAACATCTAAAAAATTTGGATTCAAATTCAAAGACAAATTTCTAGCCACAGCTTTCAGTTAATTTGCAGTCATTTTGAAACTGCAATGAAACTCACATTGTTTTGAACCCCTCCATTCTCCCAGTGGCAGCAGCCCAACGACACCTGCAAGCTTTGGAGGTTTTGGCCCATTTAGGTGAGGAAATAGCACATCCCAAATCCTAATGTCTCTGCAGAAGGAACCTGCCCCTTCTTCCCCCCTCCTGGCCCCTTGTGGAGCCCCCTCAGGCCCTGCTCCGGTCCCCGTATCCTCCCCAGGTAGGAGCACACTGACAGCATGTGGGCACCCGAGCCTCTCCCAGCCCCTCCGTACCGCGCCCGTG
>JAOWBP010004313.1:14748024-14765952 GCA_028571105.1 Tragopan temminckii
CTTGTACCCCTCAGGCAGCTCTGCTGCTCCGGCTGCTCGCTGCTGGCAGCGCACCAGGACCACAGCCCGGCAGGGTCAGCTGTGCGGAGGAGCAGCCGGAGCCGCTCAGCGCCTCGAGGCGTGAGTCCCTCAATGCCGACTGCCCGGTGACGCCAGTCTGTCATTGCCCCAGCCCCTGTGCTGGCAGCTTTGCTCGTTTTGAAAATGAAAGTGAAAAAAAAAGAGGAAACTCAATGATATTCTGGTTCTTGATTGTGCCTCGAGTATGTGTTGCGTGATATTCTCCGCACAGAACGGCAGGCTTGTTTTATTCATTGGCCCTTCCCCATAAGCTCAAGGACGTCCGAGGTTAAACACTTCATTATTATTCCGTCATTAGCACCATGATGCAATTCCCAGCCCACATACAGCTGCCAAAGTGGTGTCACTGAGCGTGCTGCAAGGAATTGCAGGCACTCAGAGCTGTCTTTGGGGCAAGAGTCCTTCCTGGTTTAAATATTGAGTTTCTCTACCATGTGTTTTCTGTATCATTAAAACAAAGAGCAGAGATGTAAATAAAAGATTGGGAATTTGGAAACATCCTGTTTTGACACATTTTGTTTTAACCACATTTTATCTCAGAATTTAATACATTCCCAAACAGTAAGTTCCACAACATTCACGAAGCATCTGAATTGCATCTGTGTCAGGGTGAATCAGCCGCTCTGTGCCACATTCTCCCCTACCCTCTTCCCTCTCCATCACCTCTGCTGTTGTCCCATATTGCTCCACCACAGCCTTCCTCCTCCAAGCACTCCCACTGGGTGACAGACCTGACACCATGCTACACAGCAACCTTGGCTTTTCTTTCTGAAGTGAGAAGCCCATACCACCTTCCTGGTCAACTGCTCCCCTGCACCTTTCTCCGCAGTTCTGTTATACTGGGCAGCTCTCGCTGCATCAGCATGGCCCTGCAGCGATGCCCACCTGACAGCTCCCCCAGCACTGACTCTGTGGAACATGCTGGAGTTCTGTGATTTCCCAGCCCTAAAAAGGATTTTTCTCCTGCATACTCACAAAGCTCTTGCTGGCCAAACACTACCCTGGAAAACACGATGCAGCTAAACAAATCTGTAATACAGCAACAGCGGCATGAGCTCTGAAGATAGTTATGCTTATACTAAAATTCTACCTGTTAATTAGAGATCTGCCATTCTTTTATTCCCACTGGATATCAAGCAATCATATGCCAAATTTTATTTGTAGGATAGGTGGAAACAAACTGTATTTTAACCACATTCTCAAATAGTGAAACTATGAATCTAACCTTCTTGTTTCTGTAATTGAGAAATACAAAACTCAGCTGCATCACTGCCCAGCTGTGTTTTAACTGCGGACATCTTTTGTTTTATCTGAGAGTTCCCACAGAGGAAGTGTTTTAGTGGTAAGTGCTGTACGTGCCCATGTATGCTTTAGATGTGGTGTTTTGCCCAGTGCACCTTTTGCTTTGTGTTGCAGAGGAGGCCTAAGAAAAAAAAGCTAACAGCAGCCGAACTGCTACCACTGTTACTGTAAAAACTGGCAGATCCGTGGAAGCATTCCTGTGTGTAGGTGTTCCTGCTTTGTAAGTGTACAGGCACCTACAAAACATTACTGATATTTTAGCACTCGAGGTTGTGAAAATAGAACAAGATGAAAGAGATGCATGTGTAGCTGTGAAAGGCTTCAGATAGAATCACCGGTGTGGTTCTATTTAACCAAAGCAACATAAGATTGCAGTATCCTGACAGCAGAAGAGAACTAGGTTGTGGATGCCCCATCCCTGCAGGCATTCAAGGCCAGGCTGGATGTGGCTCTGGGCAGCCTGGTCTGCTGGTTGGTGACCTGCACACAGCAGGGGGTTGGACTGAGATGATCACTGTGGTCCTTTTCAACCCAGGCCATTCTGTGATTCCATGAACTACTTGGAGGCCATTTGGGTGCTCGGCTCCTTCTGTCACATAAAACCTTGATTTCTGTAAATTTTCCTTCTCTTGGCACTCTGTTCCCCCTCAAAATCCATTACAATCAGGTGATCACGTCACAATAAATCCCAAGTTTAACCTGGTGGGAAGAGAGTTTAAATGAAATGTCCTCTGTGCTCGCACTGAGAGCCACAGAAGCCTCATAAATCCTCAAAACCAAAGGAATCAACCCTAGGACTCTGCGGTGCTTCCAAGTTTTGACTTTATTGCAGTGTATGAAATTACATAAGAAGAGCCACTTCCTGTGGAGCAGCACAAAGCGCACTCCCGGTTCCTGCGGTCACCAGGGGACGTGGGAGACCCTGACAGGTGAGAAAATCCCGGGAGCGAACTAAAGTGCCAACGTTTCTTGATTTTAATATCACAACCAGGAGCCCAAGGTTCTCTCCACGCTCTGGCGGGCAGGGAAGCTCTCACAGCCGCTCGTCCCAAGCCCGAGCTGCCACCCGCATCCCAGCGCGGGCCGCGCCATCCGAGGCGGCGCCCCTCCGCTCTATGCGGCCCTTCTGCGGCTGCGCGGCAACGCCGCTCTCCGCGCGCCCGGCGGAGATCTCGCGAGAACATCCGGTCCCCTCGCGTCCCGCTCTGCGCGGCGCTGCGGCCCGACGGGATCCTTCGAGAAGTGCCGGGCCCCGCCCCCCCCTCTCCCACAGCGCCGCCGCCGCCGCCGCGCATTTAAACGGGCCGGGCCGCGCCGCGCCGCTCCTCAGCCGTCCGTCCGGCTCAACCGCCTCGCCCGGCCGCGCCATGTCGGTGGTGGGCATCGACCTGGGCTTCCAGAGCTGCTACGTGGCCGTGGCCCGCGCCGGCGGCATCGAGACCATCGCCAACGAATACAGCGACCGCAGCACGCCGTGAGTGGGGCTGTGGGCCGCGGGCCGGAGGGAGCGGGCGGCAGCGGGCGGGAGCGTGGCGCCGCTTCGCCGCCGCTGTCGGAGATCTTCGGCCGCGCTTTTGCGTCCGTCGCGCCGAGGGCAGCGCCTGCAGCCCGAGTGCTGCGCCGGGCGGAGCTCCGGGCCTCCCCGCCGGGTGTGCCGAGCTTCGAAACGGAGCCGTTGTGAAGGTGGGCGCTTCAGCCCGGGGAGCGGCTGAGAAGTAAGGCTGCCCGGCGAGGGAGCCGTGAGGGTTGGTGCTCGTGCGGCCGGCCGTGCGTCGGAGCCGGAGGGGCCCTACAGAAAGCTCGTAGAAGTGCTGTTGCGGCTCCCTGGAGCTGGAGCGTAGCTTTAAACGTGCTGCAATAAATGTCTGTCTTGGTGAGGAAACTGCCTTGTCTCGGTTTTCTTACCCTCGTACCTCCTTAGGAGGATGAGCGTAGGATGACCTTGTGTTTCGTTAGGTGCCTCAGCTCTGTTTGCCTCTTTCTGCCTGAAAGCAGTGAATAAAAGGAGAATAATGCTTCCTTCTGGCTGCGTGTGCCAGAGGAAGGGCCGCTCTCTTAGGCTTCTTCAGCAGTATGGAATATAAGTACAGGTGGACTAAGGCAGTGTTCCACATAAGGCTGTTCAGAGCAGGAGCTGTGTGTCGACTCTTCAGGCTGTCGAGGTGCTGCTTTGGTATGTCTGAGATAAGAGCACAGATTTCCCTCATCGAAGGGAGACGAGTGATGGAAAGTGTTGTCCAACAACGTATCTTTCAGGAAATGGTTATGGAAAGTCAAAAGCGTGCAATTGGAAAAATTGTCATATTGAAGGTGGCAGCTTTTAACTGGGCTTCATCCTCAAGTGCTGTTCTGAAAGCATGTACACAGCAACACTGAGGGAATGCAGAAGGCAATTCTGTAAGCACACGTGTCTGTATTAAAATGTTCTTAATGACTTTAAATGTCCAATTTGTAAATGAAGGCCTGGCTCAAAGCATCGGAGCTCAGTGACTCCTTAGTGAGCTCTGGGGCTGTTGTGTGAGCTGCTGGGACCTTTCCTCGGGAACTGATTTCTGGTCAGGGTTAGGCGGTGTTCCGTGCTTTCTGCAATGAGCTTTGAGAGGGATTAGCAGGAAGAGTTTATTGCAACTGAGTGTTAATAAACAGAGCCTGGTGAACACACTGTGCTTGTTGTTCAATGGCACAGATGACATTTTCACTGAAGCTTCTTTCAGAATGCTGTGATTTGGAAGCTGTGTATGCAAACTTGGTGCAGAACAATTGTATTTGAATATGGTGGTCTTGAAGAGGGCTGGAGTAGAGTGAGCTGGAAATAAATGGAATGGGAGAGGATTAGGACTGTTTCCTGCTCCACGCAGGGGTGAGTGCTTGAGTTACATGAAATAGTTGTAAGTGATCTGAGGAAGCTGGTGCTGGGTTTCAGCAGGGAGGAAACGTGCTGTCAGACTGTGGGTGTCTTCCAGGGAAGTGGGTGAGGTGGGGTGGGTTTGGGGCTGTGCCTGCAGGGACCTCCTCAGGTGTAAGGCAGGGCAGAGCTCTGCTGGAGCTGCTCTGTTAGACCTGACCTCCACGGTGATTGTTTCTATTTAAAATGCTATGGTTAGTTATTCAGCTTTCAGTGAAATGCGTGTAATTACTGGCATAATTTGTGTTTAATGAGCTCACCATGGTTCCTTTGGGCTGGCTGGGAGTGAGGCTGGCAGCAGTCCCTGCTGTGGCTGCCACAGCCCCTCAGTGCCCCATGTGGGGCTGCCCTGCTCCAGTGTCCAGTGCCAAGCAGGTGGCAGGCGTGGATAAGAAGGATATTTGTGCTGGAATTTTTATTCCTGATGTTATAATGGAGAAGTCTCAGTACATAGTTACTGTGCTCTATCCTTTTCATGAGCCAAGTTTCTGCCTTGAGGTTTAACTTTGGCAGATCTAAAGAGGTCTAAATTAGTGGTGTGTGGTGAATGCGGCCTGATGACCTGTGTATTTAGTAGCAGCATATTTTTTTTCTTGTAGGAGAAAAACACAAATCCGTGCTCATGCCTTAATTTCCTTCAGGAGAACAAAGTAAATGAATAACCAGCTCCCTGCTGTGTGCTGTTGGGCTTCTGGCTGTGAGCTCTGCAGCCCAGCATAGGCCTTAAAGTTTGCATGGTACTGGGGTGACTCACTTTTCATTAACTAATCCCTTAATAATTGTTTCAGAAGATTTATTCCTGGAATGTTAGTTTGGTTGCAACACATGCTTTAAGGGGCGGGCCTAGTTTCAGCTGCTAAACTATTACTAAATTGAGATATCTTTAAAAAAGAAATTATCTCAGTGCAGCCATCCATTCTGTTTCTGGCACTTTCAGTTCAGAGGACCAGTTCTAAACCTTGGGATGAGCTGAAGTTTAGTTTGTGTGGGGCAGCCCTATGGTATAACCCTGCTCAGAGGTAGTCTCTAAACACAGAGATCAGCTTAATTATGTTGTTAATGTCTTGTTAATAGTAATGACCTGCTTGGTCTTTGACTGATGGGGGCTTTTCCTCAATAACTTCCTCAGTATGAGGGACTGGGACAAGAGAGCAAAGTGGAAAAGAGTTTCTCTTAACTTTAGAGCCTATACAGTTCACTGAGTGAGGAAATTGGCAGCTCAGTAGGACTAGGCATTTTCTCCAGCAGGACCATTTATCTGTTTTCTTCGATCTGTGAGCCCTATGTAGAGCTTGGGGTAAATGATAGTTTTTCCTTTGATAATCTGTGCTTTTATATCTTGAGTGCAGGTGAAGCCCATTAGTAACAGTCTTTCTCTCCAGTTGTTTTAACTTGTGCTGTTGAAGGGTTTTATTTAAAAATGAAAATCTTAATTAGCATATGGTACAGATACGTAGGAGTAATTTGTTAAAATATTGACTTACCCATGTGCTTCTTCTGACCATTTGGATGCTTGCTGTACTATCAGCTGTCAGTTTCTTTGGCTGGCCTTGGTGCACTGCTAACCACTGAGATGAACTGTCTATCCAATCGTTACTTATGCTATTTCAGGTTTACATGTGTTGGTTTTAGTGCTGTTCAGTGAGCAGTATTATGTGAATCCCAGAATGCCTTCATCTTTCTTGAGATCAGAACTAGATTACGTGTGTAAATTAGAATGAGTGACCAACTTTCCTAATGGGCCAAATGTTGATAACATTGTACTGCAGATAATTAACGTCTCTAACAAAAAACCACCACCACTGTGACTGCTGATGTTGAATGCAGTTCTACCAACCACTAACGGGATCCTTCCTCTCCTTCTAGGTCATGCATAGCCTTTGGACCCAAGAACCGCTCTATTGGTGCTGCAGCTAAAAGCCAGGTACAGTTTGGGGTAAAAGCAATTTCAGTAGTCAGCTATCAGATTAGCACAATGTATTTTTATCAGTGAAGCTTAGAATGTCTCTGAACTGGCTTCTTGAGGGTCTAGCCATAACAAACAGCAGAGCTTAATTCAGTTGTTCAGCCTGTAATGCTGCGTTGTCATCTTGGATGGGAATCTAAAAGTTGTACATAATAAAATTGAAAAAAAAATTAATTACAAGGAAATCTGAAACTTTTTTTAAAGTTACAAATGTAAGCTCTAAAGAGAAGCTGTAGTGTTTTGCCTCCTTTGCCTGTTTTGCCGTGTGCATTGGGTAGCTTTTCATTATGTGATTCTATTCCATACAAGTCTATTAAGTGCATTCCTTTTGTAGAAGGGGGAAAACCTGAGTATAAATGTGTATCTTCTTCTCATGGTTGAATTACAACCTAAATGTCTTTAGGCTTTCTTGCACGTTCTTTTGAGTTTGTTGGTGTAGGTAGGCAAATATGCTGAGAAGACCAAGAAGAGGTTTAGCTGATTTTCATCCTGTTCCATGAGACTTGGGTCCTGCTATGTTGTCTCTTGTGTTGCTGTGAAACCCCAGTAAAACATGATTCTTTTTGAAGTCCTACAGGAGGTGACTATTCGAACACTTGGTTTTTCTTAGCCTAAGATACCTAGAGATATGTGAAGATTCAGTATCTAGGATACAAAAGTGACTGGACACATCTATGTTATTCAAGAACAGAAGAACTGTACTAGAAGTAAATGCAGAGGTTTTTCTGGAATTGAGTGTCTGCTTAGCTTAAAGAGATTCATTGATACAGAGATCCAGTAGAGGTGAGGTATGTCCTGCAGAAATTGAGCTTACAGAAGATCAAAACCAGATTACTTAGGAAATGTAATTAGGAAAGCAGAACGGTGTGGTGCTTGTCTGCTTGATCAGATACTGTGGTTTTTTCCTCTGTGTGTCTTGCTCTAACATAAGTGAAAGGATTAAACAGGATTACTTGTTGTAGTGGAAATGTTGAGTCAGGGCTTGAAGCAGTGATGGAGCACCTGGTGGGAAGGCAGGGCCAACCTGGAGGAGCTCAGCTGCATGCAGTGTACTGAGTGATGGAAGGGCTGGAGCCAGGATCCACCCCTTCCCAGCCCTATTTAAGGGTTGGCAGTGGAGGCAAGGGGATCTTACTGGAGATCCCTGCATACCTGAGGCCTTCCAAAGGTAAGCAGCTTCTTTCCTTTGTTTCTGTGCCCATGGCTGTTGCATTTCAGCAACTCACTTGCTGCAGCCTGGGTCCTTGCTGCTCTGCTGCCACTGCTGTGCTTTCCATTGCGTTATACTTGTACTAGGTAGAAACAGGCGATAATGACTTTTCATTTCTACATTTGCACTATCTTTTAATGACATTCTGCCTTTTGTCAGCTATGTCAAATTGGCAGTATCACCCTGGGGGCCCTGCTGACTTTTTAAAGCTTTACAACAAGGTTCTTGAGCTGTTTTGTAAGAATATCCATATGTTGAATGTCACTTGCATGTGAGGGGCCTGATGTGAAGTATACCTCACTACTTCTGTTGTACTTGTTAACTTACTGGCTGCATCACAGTCTAAAAGGAGGGTGGTAGGAAACAGGTAAATGGAAGAGGACACTTTGGTATCCTATGCATACAGGATGAGAATTTGATGCTAACTATGTGGCTCAGTTTTCAGGCGTATGTTTTGTGTTGAATCTTCAACTCCTGTAGGTTGCCTGAGAAATCAGAGGGGAATTGCAGTCTAGCATCTGCCCTGGTACTGTTAAGGTACCGGTGACTAATTTTCAGCAAGAAAAGCGCAAGAATAAAACTCTGTATGGTCTTTCTGTTTGAATTTGGTTGTTCCCCTGACAAGTTGTATTAAAGATTTCTTTTCCTCTAGGTTATTTCAAATGCAAAGAATACAGTACAAAGTTTTAAAAGATTTCATGGTCGTGCATTCTCAGATCCCTTTGTTCAAGCTGAAAAAACAAGCCTTGCCTATGAACTTGTCCAGCTGCCAACAGGCTCAACTGGCATCAAGGTAAGTCTGGAGTACTTGAAAAGGTGCCAGAGGAGGAAAGCGATAATGGTTTCCTTTTATCTCTTTATTTTGAATCTGCTTGCTGAGGTTTCTGTTCTCTTGTGACTAGTGAATGTTAAATAAAAGGCTAATAGTGCTGATGGTCTTTCCAGGTGTTCCATGGAACTGGTTTTGCAGTTCTATGTTATTCTTCCTTGCAAACCCAGTCCCATGCAAACTATTCTACCACGGCTGTTTTTTCCACGGTGACTTTTGGAAGGCAGTTCCTTGACTGGTGTGCTTATTTAACTGTTGCTCGTATTTTAAGAGTGTAGGATGTGAGCGTGGCATGTCAGATGAAATGGTAAAAATAAATAATCTTTTTAAACGGTACCTAACAGAGTTTAGCAGTGACTGATATAATTTTCCAAAGCAGTGGGAAGGAAGGTGTCCTGGGCATTGTGTAGCACCCAAGATGTAAAAAAACTGTCCAGAGCAGCTTCATGTGTATGAGCTCTCAAATGCATATTCCAGTATTCATATATAGTACTTATGACTTGCTGTGTGTAAGTTAGGCTGTCAGAGAAGGTGGCATAGAGCTGCGTTACTTTAGGAGCTTACTTTCAGTAAGACAGCTTCTTGCATGTGTTCTGTGCTTGCAGTACGTGGTTCTTAATGTAGTGTGCATATTTTTTAAGGTTATGTATATGGAAGAAGAAAGAAACTTTACTATTGAACAGATGACTGGAATGCTTCTTACCAAATTAAAAGAGACTGCTGAGAATGCGCTTAAGAAGCCTGTAGTTGATTGTGTTGTTTCTGTAAGTATGTGAGGAGTTTTCCTTGGACACAGTATCATAAACTAAAATGGTTGTTGGTAATAGCATTGCATTGCCCATAACACCCGCATAGTCAGCTCTGTATTCTCTACTTAAGACTCAATCTTTCATCCTGAAGTTCACTGATGGCAAAGTATCTTCAGGTTTTTTGTCCAGTGGAATAAATAGTTGATACCTCTTTCTCATTCTGTTTCTCTGCTAGTAAAATGAGCTGTTTGAGAGGGCACAGGTGTTCACAGTGTTTTGTCTTCACATAACATTGTGTTTTCTCTCTGTTGCATCTGAAATGAATGTCAAACTGGAAGGATCCCCATGAAGGGGGACAGCTGTGCTCTGTATTGTCTCTACACTTCTGTCTAATGGTTTGCTGTGGGTGACTCTTTCAAATGGTGGCCATCTGATCTACTTGCAGGTTCCCTGTTTCTACACAGATGCAGAGAGGAGATCTGTGATGGATGCCACACAAATTGCTGGTCTCAACTGTCTGAGACTAATAAACGAGTCAACTGCAGGTAATGCCTTACTTTCCTCTTGAATCACTTGATATTTTTGCTTTATTAGATAAAAGGATTTGTAATTTGTCAGTGATCCATAACTTCTGGAATTACAGCTGACTGTTAAGTTTCCTAAACCCACTTTTCATTATGTTGGTGGCATAAGGATGTTTCTGAAATGTGTGTTTAATGTACGTGATCTCTTCGGGGAGGGGCTAATAACTGTTTGGTGTTCTTCCATGTTGCTTTAGCATTGGTATTTAATTTAATAAGAAACTTCTGTAGCTTGGAAAAGAAGATGAAATGCTAATGATGTTTACTGCTGTTCCAGTTAAAGCTTGAGAGAGGATTTGAGAAACTGAATGCTCTAATTATGCTGATTCTCACTTCTGTATAGTTGCCCTTGCATATGGAATCTATAAGCAAGACCTGCCTGCCCTAGAAGAGAAGCCACGGAATGTTGTTTTTGTGGATATGGGGCATTCTGCATATCAAGTTTCTATTTGCGCATTCAATAAAGGAAAACTGAAAGTAAGCAGTCTGTTATGTGTCTGTTCTAAGTACCAGTGGCAGTATTCACTAGCACATGAAACTGTGACAGTCAAGTTTGCCTATCTTTACCCAAGCATCTTATTTTTATACTAATAAAGTTGCACTTGAAGTTCAAAATCTAGTGTTTAAAGCATGGTGGGAATGTAGAGCTTTTTGAATGATACAGAGAGGAAACAAACCTGTGTTAATTGGGGACCTTTGGCAAAGGGGAAAAAGACTTGATTACATTTGTTCAGAAAATGATTTGAGCAGATGCTGCTTTCAAAAATGCAACCCAGTTGTGAGGTGTAGTATGAAAACAAATTCCTAGAAGGATGTGATTTCAATCATTAGGTCACTGAGGTGCTCATGTAAAAAAGTAATTGCTATTAACAACTTGAAGCTGCAAATGAAGCTAAGCAAGTTAGTGTTTTTCTCAGGACAAGTTGTCAAAGCATTACTGTTTTGCAGCAAATGCTGGTATTTCTCAATTAGGCTTTTACAACCTGTATTTCTGTAGCTCCAGTAGATTTCTCTTACCTGAAGAAACACAGAAATGTGAAGCTTAATGATGCAAAATGAGAAGGCAGGATTTGTAAAAACACTAGTTTTCTTGTAGTTGTTTTCTCTTATGAAGAAATGTAACCTAGTTTAAGTTCTTTGAAATTATAGAAGTATTGAAGACATTTGAGCATGAGCAGTGATGGATAGCAAGGCAGTTAAAAGCAGTGCAGTAACTGGCCCTAATCAGGAAAGGTATCAAACTCGGTGTTTGAAAAGCAGAAGTAGCAGAGGTGGATGGGCTCTGGGTTTTCTTTAGGTAATTTCCTCATCAAAAATGAGCTCTGATTTCCAAGAGTTACACTTTCTTGCTTTATTTTTAGCTTAGTGTAACCGTGTTCAACCCTCAGGCATGAAATAATCAACTGGGATATATTCAGAGAGACAGTGGCTAAGCAGAGTTTGGAAACTTACGGTCTGCTTATGGTACAGGGTACTGACCAGGTTGTGCACTGAGGCCTTACCAAATCCTCTTAACTAGAGAAATTGCTGCTTTATTACAGAAGGGCTAGGCTGCTTTTTGGTGTGTAGAATAGTGGATTTTTTTTTCTTGGAGCATGTGTATGCTCTGCAGTTTTTTGAGAGAATATCATTTACAAAGAGTTTAAATACTTGTGGAGCTTCTAGAAGTTGTCTTTTAATGATGGTTCTTTCTCCAGTGGCTTTTAGAACAAATATTTAATACCAGCTACAAATCACAGAAAAGTCATATGTAAACCATGGTATAGGTTTTGTGGGCTTAAAAAACCCCACCAAAAAAAAAAACAACAAAAACACATTCACATCTTCTAGGATGTGTGCAGCTACTTCTGCAACTGCTGTCAACAATTAACTATCAGATGTTAGTGATGTACTTTAGATGCAGATGTTTTGGCATCAACTACTAACTGATTTTGCTGAAGTAATGATTTAATTGTACTGCTACTGAAGAGTTCTTTATTTTTTTAAAGGTTCTTGCTACAGCGTTTGACACAACACTTGGAGGCAGGAAATTTGATGAAATGTTAGTTGAATACTTCTGTGAAGAATTTGGAAAGAAATATAAACTAGACATAAAGTCAAAGATTCGTGCATTGCTGAGGCTGTATCAAGAATGTGAAAAACTGAAAAAACTGATGAGTGCCAATGCCTCTGATCTCCCAATGAACATTGAATGTTTCATGAATGACATAGATGTTTCTGGAACAATGAACAGGTAATGTATGTGCTTTTATAAAGGTAAGTTGTGGAGAGTACTCCTTTGCTGCTTCTGGGAAGGAGATGCATTACAAAGTACCAGGACTGGAGAGAGTGTATGCTGGTGTGCTGCTCAGGGTGGTCTTCAGAGACTGGTCAGTGGCCTTGAGATACAGGAGGAAGGGCTGTGAAGTTCACAGGCATCCCTGGGTCACTATCCCAGACCTGACTGTAATATACTTAAGCGTAGAATGGTGACTGAGAAGCATGTACTGCATGCAGCATTTGAAAATTGAATTCTTTCTGTTTGGGTAGCCTGTTGTATTTGCAATTGTAGCTTGCTTATGATAACATCTTATTTATGGTGTCTTTCAACAGAAGTAAATTTTTAGAGATGTGTGATGGACTTCTTGCAAGAGTAGAAGCCCCCCTTCGCAGTGTGCTGGAGCAAGCCAGTAAGTGTGTGTGCATTCTCTGTGCAGAAGGATGATGTTCCTAGTACAGACTTCTTTGGCTGCTGACAGAACTTGGGCAATTAACATGTTTTGGCTGAGCGGTTTTAAGCTTTCCAAAGTTCTTTCACACAAGCTAAGATCTAAAATCTTACTGCTTTAAATTAGTAGTTGGTTTATCATAACTCGATTTACAGTGTTAGTACTCACTTAAAATGCAACAGTGGAATCAATAAAAACTAATGCCTGACTCCTTTCTAGAGTTAAAGAAGGAAGATATTTATGCAGTAGAAATAGTTGGTGGTACAACAAGAATCCCTGCTGTTAAAGAGAAGATCAGTAAATTTTTTGGCAAAGAAGTCAGTACAACTCTGAATGCAGATGAGGCTGTTGCACGAGGTTGTGCACTGCAGGTAAAAAGTGCTATATGTTTTAGCTGTGAATATTTTTATTGAAATCACAAGTACTTGAGCTGAAGTCCATGGATAGCGTGAAAAACACTTTATGTGTATGGGAATGGAATAAAAAGAAGCATCAGGAGGGTGGCTGGAAGAATGAGAATGGTGGCTTTAAGTGATTCTTTGTGCTGAGCCAGGTCAGTGGGTCAATACAGATTGAAGTGAAATGTGTACTTTGCTTTTGCTGTAGCTGGAAGCTGGTACTGTGATGATTGTCATATGATAACGTTCACTTCTCTAGGCTCCTTTGGGGGGCCTGAGCTAAACAAAAGCTGCTTTATGGCACTGCTGATAAACGATCTGTCCTGAACTGGAGCCGGAATTGCCCAATGGGCTTAAGCAGTAGTAAATGCTCTGTAGTTACTAGTGCTATCTTTTGCACCTTAGTTTTGCTCTGATCACCTTATTTTCCTCTTCACATGCTCAGTAGATGCTCATCTGTTTGTCAGTAGTGCAAGCCAGCTGTTGGAATGGAATCTGTTTA
The DNA here is from genome assembly GCA_028571105.1 of Tragopan temminckii. Lineage (NCBI taxonomy): Eukaryota > Metazoa > Chordata > Aves > Galliformes > Phasianidae > Tragopan > Tragopan temminckii. Next base: position 14,761,256 of record JAOWBP010004313.1, read on the forward strand.
AAAGGGATTGGGTTACGGTGTGCTTTGAAACAAAACAAAAAGCTATAAGGAAACAACTGGTGATGTCACACTAAAAGTGTAGTGTCTGATTTTCTTACACTGGCACTAAGAACAACTGAGTAGCCAAAGCATAACAAACTAAATGTGATTTGTTCTAAGGCAAAACATTCTCAGAGTGAACAGACGTGACAGTTTCCCAAAAGGAAGTGTACATATGCACTTCTGGTGCTTACTGTGCAGTTCTGGAGTCCATCAGTATTAGTAATTCTACATATGAGTAGCTTAAATAGCTACTTGCTGAATTAAATTACTATTCATCTGAAGCCTGGATTTTTGTAATAGAACTCCTTTGCTCTTTCAGTGTGCTATTTTATCACCGGCATTCAAAGTGAGAGAATTTTCTATCACAGACTTGATACCATATCCTATTTCTTTGCGATGGAATTCACCAGCAGAAGAAGGGTTAAGGTGAGGAAGTTCAGTTTTTCTGCATGATTACATACAGTTTAAGACTCTCTGATCACAATTAGAGAACATAGTATTTTTGGAACAACACCTGTCTAACACTCCCAACAATTTTGATAATTTGAAACTGTTGAAAGAAAAAAGGCCAAGCTTAACACTTCCTACACTACTGTTGCTCTTCAAATAAATAGGTTGTCTTTTTAAAATGAGGTTTTCCTTATTATATGAAGAATATCTAGAAATGTTTAATAATATCAGGAGGGTTATCTTGCATGCTAAATAAGTGCTGTTTTCTTCACAGTGACTGTGAGGTCTTTCCCAAGAACCATGCTGCTCCATTTTCTAAGGTCCTCACGTTCTACAGAAAAGAACCGTTCACTCTTGAGGCATACTACAGTTCTCCCAAGGAGCTGCCTTACCCAGATCCTGCTATTGGTATTTAAAGCCTTTTTGTGATTTGAAATGTTGGTTTGTCTTGTACAGCTTTCTAAACTAGTTTCTGATGACATTATCTGGACCCCGTAGCTTACTACAAATTGTGTAGGGACAGATTTCAAAAGTCATGGATCTACATTTTTACAAATGAGTGGAGTAACATGAATTTTATGGACAGATATTCTAAATGTAGAAAATACTGATGGTGAACTAAGCCTGTAAAGGGAATTCTCAGAATGGTGCAAACTTTGATGCAAGTAATTCCACTTTCATGACATACGATACGCAATTCCTAATAGCATGTATTGAAGTTTGACTTAAAGTCAAACTGCTTAGCTTGAGTATGACTTGATGAGTGCATTGCAGTGATCTGTTGCCAGCAGTAGTCAGGATTTACTTCACATTCAGTGATTGATTTTGTTTTTGGAATTGTTTAGCTCACTTCTTGGTTCAGAAGGTCACTCCTCAAACAGATGGATCCAGTTCGAAAGTGAAAGTCAAAGTTAGAGTAAATATCCATGGTATCTTCAGTGTTTCAAGTGCATCGTTAGTGGAGGTTCATAAATCTGATGACAGTGAAGAGCCTATGGAAACAGATCAGCATGCAAAAGAGGAAGAGGTAACGGACTTTGCTGTTGGCTGCTTTTTGAGGCCCTTTTATGAAGCTCTTTTGGCCAAGTTCTGGAAAGGTTCTAGGATTTCTAAAAGGATTTAGATGTGTTTAGCAATTAAGTACTAATTCTGGTATGTCACAGCTGTGACAGATGCCTTGAAACCAGAACTGAGCTATAGGTGAAATACTTAACAGCTCACTCCTAGAATGATTAACTGGCAAAGCAATGGCTAAAAGTATGTAATTGATCCCTCGAGGCTCTACTTCTTTCTTTTACCCAAAGAACACTAGATGCACATAGAGTGATCAAGGTAAGAACTGAAGCATTGTTTAATATGCTAAGCTGAATCTTTCTATTAATTTCAGAAGATGCAAGTAGACCAGGAGGAGCAGCAAAAGACTGAAGAACAGCAGCAGGTCCAAGCTGAAAATAAGGCAGAGTCTGAAGAAATGGAGGTAAAGTGAAAATTGGTTTTCTTACAGGATTCTTCTGGAAGATTTAAAAGGATGTGTAATGTCTGAGCCTGTCATCCACTAGCTTTGTCATAGCTGTGGAAGTTGAACTTGTATGTGGAATATTTGTATTGTAAGTAATGGTTTAAACGTAACATAGCACTGATTATTGAAGGCCTGTCAGGTGAGCTAGTACTGATGAAATGAGAGCTCTCCATGGGAGGAGTCAGATTTCAGTAATGTAGAAACTAGAAGGGAGCATCTGGAAACACTGGGGAGGACATAATTCCCATGAATGTAGCCAGTGGCTAGTAAAAGTGAACAGCTGCACTGTTTCTGACTCCTTTGGCAGCAAAGTGTGAGAATTATAGAGGTGTATCGATGTCAGAAGTACATGTACTCAAGCCTTTTTCTATTATCAGTCTTCAGTGCTTAATTTGAGCCAGTAATGTTTTTTTTACTTTGGATTTATTCCTCCAATATAGACTTCTCAAGGTGACTCTAAAGACAAGAAAGTGGATCAGCCACCTCAAGCCAAGAAGGCTAAAGTAAAGACGACTACAGTGGACCTTCCCATTGAGAACCAGTTGGTGTGGCAGATAGGGAAAGATATGCTGAACTTATTCATTGAGAATGAGGTAAACTCCTACTTGTCTGAGCTTAAGAGGTCTCTATATTACGGGGAATCTTCCTGTTCGTTAGGTGTGGTTAAATGTTAATGGTGGTCAAGGAAAGATTAACAGTTTTTTGTGGTGAACAACAGTGGCCCATGGAGTCAGAATGTATTATTCCTAATGAAGACATTTTGTAGGGGAGCTTGCTGAGTGACTCAGCTGCAGCTGCAGGCTGTGTGGCTGCTGCCATTGGGTGGGTGACTGCTCAGCTGAGGCAGGCTGGTCTTTACTGCATGTGCCACCAGCAGCAAATTGTAGTTCTTTTTTTATCATCCACTTTGTCTTAGAGTTATGCACATTATTTCAAAATCTTTTATTAAACTGAACTTCTTGTTAAGAAGTATTTTGAGGTCTTGTTAGATAATTAGCTTTTTAGCCAACTAATGTGTCAATTTGTTCACAGGGTAAAATGATAATGCAGGATAAGCTAGAGAAGGAGAGGAATGATGCTAAGAATGCAGTAGAAGAATACGTGTATGATATGAGAGACAAACTCTGCAGTATTTATGAGAAATTTGTTAGTGAAGATGTAAGTATTTCTGGCTTTGTCCTCTACATTTTATTGCAATTAACAGTTATTTTTAATAACCTTTGACTGTATCATATTAGTGTGCTTACTTAGACTGCACTTGTAAGTTTTCAGATTTGAATTTAAACTTGAAACATTTCTAGCCTTTTTGTTTATGAAGATAACCTAAATGTGGGCCAAGTGCAAGCAGATGGTACCCAGGATAGAGTTCTTTCCCAAAACATTTGCAGCAATTGAAGCTACTGCCTGATCATCTGTTTTTAGACTGAAACAAGCACTTGACCTTCGTTTGAAGGCAACCTAACCTACTTCAGCTCTTTGTCAATTTTTAGGAATGGTTTAAGATTAAAAAATTTTTTAAAGTTCTTTACATTCTAAAAATGTAACCCTTCCAGAAAGATTCCAAGCACTTCAATGTCATCTAGTAGGATTATTTCACTTAACTATTTTGTATGGATTGCTTCAGGATCGAAATAGCTTCACCCTGAAGCTGGAAGATACAGAAAATTGGCTTTATGAAGATGGTGAAGACCAACCCAAACAAATTTACATTGATAAATTAACAGAGCTAAAGGTAAGTGGTTCTTGCATTTCAGTCAGAACTTAATGAATCCAGAGAACTTCATTCAAGTGAAGGGCTGGCTAGCTTAGGACCACTAATCCAGAGATCAATGCTTACAACAAACTAATTTATTTACTAATGATGTAAGGAGCAGACTTCCAACAGGTCTGTAACAACACAAAAGAGAATCTGACCTTCCTCTAAGTGAAGGGAAACATTGCAAGGCGTTTGGAAATGCTGCTGTACTCTGCCAAGAGGTGACATGGGGTGTTTATGGTATGTCTTACTTTTCCAGGCCTTGGGTCAACCTATTCAGGCGAGATTTCAAGAATCAGAGGAAAGGCCAAAAGCATTTGAGGATTTAGGGAAGCAAATCCAACAGTACATGAAAATTGTTCATGCCTTCAAAGCAAAGGTATTTCCACACTTAATTTCTGGCAAGTGCACAGAAGTGATGTTAAGCCTGTTTTAAATTTAAAGTAAGCTATGCAGAAAGTCCATGCAGTGTCTGGTTAGCTTCTGAGTTCTCAAGCCCTACCATGTTTTCGGAAGTGGGTTTTTGGCTTGAAAAATGAGTCTTTGTTAGGAAGTCAATCTTGATTTTCCTTATGGAGGGGAAAATACCAGCAGCAGTGTAACTTGGGTTTTGTCTGTTCAGAGCTGTGGGTGGTTGGGTTAATTGCTCTGCTAATCAGAACAGCCTTCTAGCTAACTAGTCTGTTTGGTGTTTTGTGACAAAACTGTGCAATTAAACATTCAGAGTGCATGCAGTTTGGATGTTCAGTCATTATTTGCACAGCTACCATTAATCTGTTTCAGGATGAGCAGTATGACCATCTGGATGAAGCAGATGTAGCGAAAGTGGAGAAAAGTGCAAATGAAGCAATGGAATGGATGAATAACAAACTCAATCTTCAGAACAAGAGAAGTCTTACATTGGACCCAGAAATAAAAGATAAAGACATA
>JAOWBP010004313.1:14767334-14779797 GCA_028571105.1 Tragopan temminckii
GGCAGCCCCCGCGCCGCCGCAGCCCCGCGCCGCTCACGTGACCCGCCGACGGTTGGGGGGAGGGGGGGGGGGGGAGACTCCGCGAACACGTGATCACGCCGGGCGGCGTTACGTCACGTCGTGTCACGTCGCGTCACGTGACGTCACGGGCCGCGCCGCACCCCGGGAGCGGGAACGAAGCCCCGCTTACGGGATTGGTTTTTACTCCGCGTCACCGCGAGGCTCCGCCCCGCCCTCAGCGCCGTGCCGGGAGCTGCGCGGCGCCGCGCGTCCTCGCGTCACCTCCACGTCACCGCTGGGAGCGCGCCTTCGTCGCGGCCGCGTCGCGCCGTTACCGTCCGGCAGCGTTCCTTTCAGGGCAGATTGCAGCCCCAGAACGGACTCCCGTAGGGCGGGGCGCAGTACGATTCTCCCCAGCCTCGCCCGCACCGCGCTCAGCGCCGCCACGTGCGGGCAGTGACGGCTCCCGGCTCGGGCGCCGCGGCACGGCGGGGCGGAGCGCGGCTCTGAGCCCGGTAACGGGCGGGAGCGCAGCCACCTCGGGAGGCGGATTCGGCCGAGGAGCGGCTCTTCCACCTGGGAGAGCTTTTAAAATAAGGGGATTTCCGAAGTCGGTGACTGTGGAAAGGCCGGCAAGTTTAACCTACGTAAAAATTCCCACGTAAAACAAAAATAAATACACAAAACCGTCTTCTTCCACAAACCAGGTCTGAAGGGCAGCGGAACGCGGTTCCACATCGTGTTCGTACTAAAAGATATATGTTAAAGTGTGCAAATAAAATGCAGCAGAATTGTAAAAAAAAATCTTGCACAAGTGTAATTTTAACTCCAGCAGTTAAATAGAATCATAGAACTGCTCAGGCTGGAAAAGACCCTCAAGATCATCAAGTCCAACCACAACCCGACCACACTGCCCCAACTGTAACAACCTCTGCTGAATCACGGCCCCGAGCACCACGGCCAAATGGAGGCTCTGACTGCGGGGAACCTTCCTGCAAGGACGCTGTAAAAACATCCAATCGGGCTGAGTCTGGCGCCATCTGAAATAGATCAACTGTTGTTACTGGCGGTTAAATGTGAGCTCAGTTATGAAACCAAGATAATACCAACATTACTACAAAATATGATGATATGGGGATGAACTCTGCCCTGTCTCAAAGTGAAGTGCAAACAGCTTCCCTACGTTCTGGAGGTGGGGAGGGCACGGCAGCTCCTCTGAGAAAGTAACGCTGCACTGGAAATAGAGGAGCAGCAAGTAATCAGAATGCTTTATTCCTATTACATCTCAATAACGTCTTTAATGTTATATTCCGACAGTGACATTTTTGGGGTATCACTTCTCAAGCTGATATTCTGTGTTACATTTTGTATTATTCCTAACGCCTCTCCCCCCACGCACACTCTTTTTAAACACATCTTGAACAAAATTAGGCTGTGAAGATCTGCCTGACACCACTCCTATCTCAGAGTCTGGTTAGAGACACATCTCGGATAAATGTGACTTCATAAAACAGATGACATCCGTGAGGCTCGGGTACGTGGAATGATTTCTGTATAAAGCAAATCCACTCAATAGCTTTACACCAGAATATCAGGTTGTCCCCCCTTCTTTTGCTCTCCTATCACTCAGCAGTGTTTTTCCTTGAAATGCAATGCCTTTTCCTGAGGCTGTTTTTCTATCAGACTGCATCAATTGCTTCACTTCAATTAGCGATGGCAGCTTTGCTTGAAATAGGAAGGATTAAATTGAACCTGTTCCAAGATACACAACTCTCGTGTAAAAATATACGTGCTCAGTAAATAATTTCAAAGGAGGGAGGGTTGCTTTGTTTGCTTTTAATTAATGCCTTTCTGTACTTAACCTAGAGCTCTGAAAGATGGTAATTAAAGAAATACCTGTCAAAAAGAATTGGAATTGAAGCATCTTGTGACAAGGTATCAGGATGCAGTGTTTTAAAAGGTGAACTGGTAAGGAAGACTCTTCATATGCTGGTGGGTTTTAATCTGTAAAACAAGATAAACAAACTCACAAAAATAAAACGTTGTACTTAAAGGTAAATACCCAATGTGAGTAAGTAGCTTTGTGGCTGGTCTGGGACTTTATCAGCTCTAGGCAGTATCTGATATGCAGTTAAAGCAGTAAGAAATCTGTCTCCCCACTCATAACCCAACAGTGGACTAGAAATTAAGGTGTCCTTAATGTTATCTGTAATTACATTACCTTTTCATACCTCCTGCTAACAGAATCTAACATACACAAGGATTTCCTTTTGCCTTGGTGAATGGCCCAATTGAGCTGGCTATGCACACTGTAAATTGAAGTACAAAGAGATCAACCCCCTGAACTTAGTGACTTGCTTTAGCACTTAGCAAGCTGTTTGACAATCTTCAACTTTCCTTTCTTGGCAGAGATGAGTTAATGAGGAGTATCAATACACACTTCTGATGAACCACCTACACAAACACTAGCAGCATTACAGATTACAGAAGCAAACATACAACACAGTCTTAATAGGGCGGCAAAGATAATTGAGACTTGATCCCTTGTCCCCTCCCTCCTAATTAACTGCTGTTCCTCATCACAGTCCCCCTTCACATCCACACTGCCGTTACTGCTGCTCAGCTCCTCAACGCCACCCAAAGCGAGAGCCTGTGTTCTCTGCACATGGTCTCCATGAAATGGGCATCATGTCCTCTTCCAGCAGTCCCCCATTCCTGCTGTGCCCCTACAAGAGAAGTCAGGGCTGCAAGCTTCCCAACAACCTGCTTCAGTTATCACCGTTTGCCAAAGCTGTCACAGGGCTGGGAGTAGGGTCATCTCTAAGAACACAACTCTCCAAATGCCTTCTCCCTACCACCACCACCTCTTCCACACTTTACTACTGCATCACTTACATTTTGATTGCCATTAAGCATAAACTTAGAAAACACTGTTTAATAATTTATTAACTTTTTCCCATTAAATAGTACATTTACTAAGGAGGACTTCAAACAATTTTCTGTTAATTTTATTTACAAGTCTGCAGCGTTCTGTAAAACACAGTAATGATTACAGACTAGAACACACAACATATATATTTTCAAACATTTAAATATAAGCACAGTTTATTCAAAAGTAATACTACACACTGCATTTTCCATAAAAATATAAAAAATAGTTTAGTTACTATATTTTACCTAAACCAAGACATTTAAGAATTCTTCCACATGTGATGTCCCCTCCCAAAAAAAAGGGAACTCCAACAATAAGAAATCCAGGAGACAACATCCCAAATTAGAAAACGAATGCCAACTGCTCAAATCCACCAAAAGAACACAGAAGTTTCAATCTGTAACCAGCAGTAATTGTTCTGCAGTATACTTGGGATTTTTCTTTGCATCAATTTGCATCTCCCATTCCAGATTCTCACAGAGACGCATGCACTCACATAAATGATGGACTGATCATACTGCAGACCATAATACCAGTCACCACGTGCCCAACAACACAGATTGACAGTCTCACATTACACAACTTTTTTTTTTTTTTTTTGCAAAAATATCAAAAGGGAAACTCTCTCTCCTTTGGGAATTCCACTTAAAGACAACTCTTCTCCTCACTGAACATTCAGTGAAAATAGCCTTCCTCTCTCCTAAAAATAGTGCCATTTTTGTTTGTTACTACCATTTTTACTGACTATTCTATATTGAAAGCTAATAGTTCTGAAACACACCTATTCAAGCCCTTCTTTCAATAGGATACAAGTGATTTACAAAAAAAGGCACAAAGATGAAACTCCTAAGCAGCATCAGTCAATCCTTCCATTGTGCACTGCTCCTTTCTTACACAGACATTGCTGCAAGAGACACTGTCTCAGAAAAGCACTACAAATACATGAACTGTGGAAACAGGCAAAGCCTCTGTACAGTACAGGTAGTATATTCATCATTAACAAATGAATGCTATTGAAAGTTTTATGTTGCAAGTAAGACTCACCCTGGAAGCATCGGGAAAAGCCACCAGAAAAAAGCTCAGCAGCATATATTTGGTAACAGTGAGATGGAAGGTCCTCTGTGTGCAACTGTGCATTCCATTTCAACAATGACAGTGCACTACAGGCAGCAGTGTGAAGCTTTTGCTTCTAACAGTTTAGAGGATTTTCTAAATGTAAGAGAAGTTTGCCATAAACAAAGTACTAGTCTATGATGCACAGCACGATCTGCAATAAAAAGGATTTTGCTTTCCAGCATGTAAACATCCAGGTTACTGGGCCTTAGCTCACATAAACAAATCTGATGATAGACTTTTAAACTAAAAAAGTAAGATTTCCCATAAAATGATAAACCTCAAAAATACTCTTTCAGTAAGTTTCACGTGCCATTTAATATCTTTCATGTCCTATGAACGACACAGAACATTTAGAAAGTTTTAGCAGTAGAAATGTTGACCAGTTAAACTGTTTGGCAACCACGTGCTCAAAACCTCTTTGAAGAATGTTGTAATTCACTCAAGAACAGTTCTTCCCTGCAACACATTATTTCTTCTTCTTTTTCTTTGGTGGCTCATCATCAGAACTACTGTCTGTGCTGCTACTGCTACTGCTGGATGAACTGGAATCTGATTCAAACTCCGAAGATGAGGAAGTACTACTCGAGGATGGAGAAGATGAGGATGTGGAGGAGCTCTCATCACTGTCACTATCAGAAGAAGAAGAGGTAGAAGAATCATCACTGTCAGATGAGGAATCACTAGCTGAACTGTCACTGCTGCTGCTGCTGGAACTTGTTACACTTTTAGATCTGAAAGAAAACAAATACACAGGTGAGAACAGTTCTTCTACAGAGAGAGTGCCCTTTATACTCTGTTGTAATCCAAAGATCAATTAATTGGTCTGAATATTTCCAGGCCTGACATTATGATTTAAGAATCTTTCCTCCCTCCTTATCCTCCTCCCAGCTCCCAGTTTCTGCCTTTATTCTGAAAGAACAAGTTTTGGCTATTTGAGCAACAGCAGAATGACACCATGCATGTGAAGGAAGTTGGCCCATACAACATCAAAGTAAATACAGGGAAAAAAAAGGTAAGTGTGAAAGTTGGCAAGGCTCCTAGGAACAACTAGTGACTTCACTGGCCTACCTCAACACAAGAACAAAGTTGCAGAAGAAGCATGAAGGAATGCTAAAATGCTAAAATTTAGCATGAATACTGCTAAAGCTTCAGGCAGAAATTAACAAAGACCGGATGCCTAAAACTGTAATAATAAGTGAAATTTTGGCTATGCAAGTGTTGGTGGAAATTTCATCAATGATTTCACAAATGTTAGAATTGCGCTAAAATGGAAACCGTTCCTAGATGACTCCTGGCAAAAGGAGCCAAACTTTCTGCAATTACATGGTTCTTATGTTTTCAGGGTAGGAGAGAAGGTGTGGAAACAGTCCAGGATAAAGACATTAGGAACACTGGAAAGTGGATTTGTGCATGCTCTGCAACTTCATTTATTCTCCCTCCATTTCTAGCCCTTTCAGTAAGACAGCTGTTCTCAAGATCAAAGTCTTTAACGTAACATAAATGAACCACTGAAGCTTTTGTAATATATCTGCCATCCTTCTCTCTCTCCCTCTGTGCAGATATAATGGCTGTTTGTTAAAAAATCCATAAGGTCTGGTTAAATATAGACTGTTTGCTGATGTAAAACTAGTTGCAAAATGAGAGAAAAAGGGACTATTTTAAACTGACGTTTGGCATTTTCCGTGCAAACTGTTTCTATCTAAACAGCTTCACTGAATTTCAGACCCATTTATACGGGCAAGAATCTGACAAAGGATGCCCCAAACAGTGACTTCAATCTTTGCCCTGCCGCAGTCATCTTTGACACCAAAGAATACATAGAAGCAGTTCTTGGACCTTCAGTATTCAGGTCGTACTCTGAAACAGACTCATAGAAACATCAGATGTAACACTTCATACTTCCACCTACAGGAAAGCAATAGCCACATCTATGAGAAAAGCAGCAAGCAGATACTTGTTTGCAGATGATGCAATATGTGGCCCACTGATAGTTACAGAAGGAAGATGGTCATGGCATCAAGTAAAATTCACCTATTTTATCTTGTCCTAATTAGGTAATGTGACATTCTTGATGCTAATGATTGGTAATTCCAGACTTATGGGTACACCACTGGAAAAGCACACAATTTCTCCAGCAGATAAGCATTCATTCACCTCACAACAAGTTCACAAGTGTTAATAAACTCGTGAGTTTCCATGCACAAATCATGGAACAACTGCTGCATTCTGTAGTGCATGCTATCATTCTTCTCAGACTTTATCCTTTCTAACTCCATCTAAATCATCTAACAACCTCCAGTGATTTTAACACGATACTAAAGTCAGATCTACAACATTGGGCACAATTACCAGGATGTTTATGTGCTGTGTGGCCTGAAGGAATGAGTGAATGAGGACACAATTTTACCCTTTAGACAGTTAGAGTTGTACGTGATTCATAAAAAAGCCCTCCATGAAGGGGGCTTTCAGTTAACAAATGAAGGGTGCCACACAGCAGTGATGAAGCCAACATAGAAGCCAACTCTGTGCCACCTAAGGTTACAGCACTGTACAACAGCAGTTTTGCCCATTCCTGCTTTTCTGGTTAAGCCTGTAGGTTACTGCTGCTATCAAAACAAACACATACTATGTAAAAGGTTTGTGCTCTCTGCCAGAACCCAAAACTTTGGCATGGTATGGTAATGCTTTGCTGAATTTTCTGCATTTAATTTTTCCTGGATCACCACAAAGAGACATAAATCCCACATTATCTCAAAAGGAATTTATATTGCTGGATTTCATTTGCATAAAAACAGGACACCAATTTGAAGAATACAGAAGTTTTAGGGGAAAAAAAAAATGGCTGAACAACTTCCTACCACAAATCCTCCTGCTCTTTTTTAAATCTGGCAGCAGTTCAGGGCTCAAATCCTCTGAAATACAGAATGCCAAACAGAGGACTGCAGCACACGAGAAAGCTGAGGATGGAAGAATTATGAACTCCATTGTTTAGAAATCAGTTGGATTTATTACCTCACCATTTCCAAGTAATTCCAACAATAAATGGACACTACTGATAAAGAGCCCCTCAGTAATCCTGATCAGCATCTCAGTTCTGCTATCAAGTATTCCGATAAAGCCAGATGTAACAACAGCTTCATATAAAGGCATGTTTTTAAAAACTGCTGTGAACAACTGACACACAAAGCAAAAGGCTTTTTCTCAAAAACCTCCTGAAATTGTTTTCAGATCAGATTTAGAGACAGAGGGCAGCGTACTAAATGCAGAGACAATGAGGTGATTATCGTAGAGACATGCCCCATGTGTCAAAACTAGTGCTCACAGGAGCACTGCAGCCAGGGCTCAAGCTGCTCCTGGAAGGGTTCTGCTAATAGAGATTGAAGTGGATTCCCAAGCTAGCATTACTACAAGTTTAAAGGAGGAAGAATGTCCTAAGAATTTTTGGCTCAAATTACTATTTCTTTTCCAGGAGCGAAGAGGAATGGGAGGTGGGGTGGGGAACAGAATATTTACCTCCCAGATTTATTATTCTTATTTTCAAGATACTTATTTAATTCTCTAAACAAAGCTTCAGGGAGACAGCTATTAAGAAGAGGTGATGCAAACAACAAAAAGAAGAGCAAGACAGATAGGTGGAACAAGTACATACTACAAACAGTATGCTATTCTTGCACATTTAACTACTTGATGAACTTTGAGGCAAAAACAGGAAGATTTCTACTAAAGCAAAAATCACAAAGAGATAAAAGAATCAGTATGAAAAAAAAAAAGAAACAAAAAACAACAGAAGACAAAGAATTTAAGAGTTTTTGGACAGGGAAGAGTAGAAATTCTCCCAAATATCTGCTATACAAACATCTGTAAAGAGGCTAAAAGCAGCAGTGTCAAAGTCAGCATTCACAATTTTGCCTTTCAGTTTCTATACACACCCCTTCCAAATTGCCTGCTGCAACATCCAAGTGCAAGATCACACACTGAAATAGCTGCACATCTTGCCATCATTACCCACATACCTTTTTTTCTTGGTCTTCCTTTCTGCAGTACTTTCTCCAGTGCTAATTAGAGGGGAAAAACAATGCCTTTAGTTAATGCATAGGAAAAGGAAATATTTAGCAGTACAGTGGAGCTGAGTTCAATATCAATAAACTGGTATCCCACTGGCAGAGAGTTGTGCTGCCCAAAACTCATTCAGTACGCATTTTCAATCATTTTTCAAACCAGAAGGAATATCTACAAATCCAGGACAGAAAGAAAAAAAAAAAAAAAAAAAAACAATTTACCCCTAATTTTCTGTGGTAAGTATGCTTTACAACACCTTGGGATATGAAAAGCAGAGGGGATAAGGATATAGAGAAGTCCTGTGCACTCACATTTCACAATAACTGAAATGACTGAAACAAAGGGTTAGAAGATGAAATTAGTCTGCAGCTTTCATCGCATTTCTCACAGGCACAAAAGGCACAGAACAATCTATTCACATTGACCCTACCAGCAACTTGTCTTTCATATTCCCATATATTCACGCACTCACATATATTCATACACTCACAGAAGGTTTTAGTAGTAAATACCACAGAACAAAGTTTCTTTTAACAAACTATCTTAAGAGGTTTTCACCAGTCATCAATTTCAGATTTCTTCCCCCCCTCAAAACATTTCAGTTAAATTTACCAGTTGCATCCTTTCCACAACTGACTATCAGAATACAGCATATAACTTAGCTTGGAATTGAATTAAACTGATTAAAGTCATTCCTCATCACGTATTTACAAGGTACTTAATGCACCTCTGACACATAAGGAGGTTGTATGTTCTTTCACAAAGGAGGATACCTTTTCTTCAGCTGAAATTATTATTGAAAGCCATCTTAAGTACACAGAACAGAAAGCATATAAATTGGAAGAGCTGCTAATACTTTACATTTAGAAATCAGAAAGCAGTATTTGTTGAGAAAGACTCCAGAAAAGGGTAGGAACAAGAAAATATTAAGCATAAGCTACGTTATTTCAATAGAAGTACTCAGTGCCATTTGCATGCTGGCAAAACGAAATTTTGCACATTTGTATTTTCATACAACCATTATGAAAATATCACAATTATTACACAGAGGAGTTTTCCACACCCTCACAAAATCCTGTAGGCAAGAGAATAATTAATTAAACTCCAAACTCTGAACCAAGTTTGAATCTCTCCTATATCTCTGCATGTTATTAACATTCCCATTATGAAGGCTGTAGAACCCTACCACAGGCAGCCAGGTACCAGAGCCACTGTGAGCACACAGTCACACTCTGAAGCACCTTTAGGAAGGCCTGTGACTGAGCCAGGCTGCCGTGGCACAGCTCTGTGCCTCCCTCCAGTGCTTTAACATTCACATAAATCCAGGAGTTTGCTTCTCTATGAAACTACACAACTGAGAGTGTTGATCCCCTGCAGATTAAACAAAGCTGCTCCACTACACTTGGTTATTTTCCCCGAGGCACACACTGTGTTTGCAGAGCCATAAATAAAACTGCAGCATTCTGGTTTCAGTTCAAAGTGGCAGGAGTCCTCCAAAACGCCTCAAAAGGAAGCAAGTTTTAGATCCTAAGCACTCAGGCTCTAGGAGTGCTTATCTACACCACTAGAGGATTAAAATTGTTTCACGGTTACTCACCAGATCAGAGTTTATTTCAAAATCAAACGTTTTATAGTACTCTTAACAGAAGACAACTCCCAGTTCAGTCAGTATTTCAGCACTCCAATTTACATTCCTGTCTCAGCTGAAACAGCCAATGAGCTCAAATCAGATCACTCTGACAGAGGTCACCACCTATCCTCTTCTTAGCAAGATAACAGAGCTCTTTCATAACTCACATCCTGGTAGCACTGATGACCTATGGTCAAAACACTGAGCTGCAAGAGGTGGTGACAGAAAGCATGTTTCAGGTTCTCAGGATCAATACACAACTTAGTGGGAGGTCTTCACACTGCAAGGAACACAGAACTGAGAACACCCAATAACCTAACACTCATCTGTTTGAACCATTATGTACTTAACAGTGGACCTTTGCCACCTGTAAGTACAGTCTAACAACAAAACTAAGCAGAAGTTAAAGAACTGCTTCTAAACATATTTAGCTCCACACAAACCCACTTGGACAAGTACACAAACATAAGAAACTGAGCTACTCAGAAATCAGCATTTCACTAAAAAAGACTCCAGCTATTTTAACTTCAGCTTAGCACGCTTTATTTTTTGCCTCGGATGCAATCTGAGTGTACATACACCACCCAGCACACACTGTGGTTTTAAAACTGAACAAGTATCACAGAGTCCAGAAGAAACAACAAAAGAAAACAATCTAGGGCACCACCTTTCCCAATCTCACACCAAATTACCTCTTCATTAATAAGCTGAACATTCTCATTCTGCCAGTCTTACCTTTGCTGCAGCAGTAGTTGCTTTTCTTTTTCTTTCAGAATTTTTGCTAATTGAGCTGTCCTTGAAGGTCTGTGCAGGTATTTTCTCTTTCCTGTGCATTCATACGTCCAATGTCCAAACTCTAAACATTTCTGACATCTTACGTGCTGTTTGTTTGCTTCCCTACAAAAATGCAGAATTGTTTAAGTGACTGATCCCATCTCTGTCTCCTCTACCTATTGAAAAAACACGAATTTTCTTTAGCATAGTCTTCACAGTATACACCATTATGTTTAAAGTAGATTGATGTCCATGGGTGCTTTAGCTTATACACTTGAATCAGAACAGGAACAGTAACATCAAACACACAGAACTTTGGCAAACATGCTACTGCAGTTACCAAGCTATTCTCACACCAACTATTTATGGAAGAACAAAGATGCTTTTCCTCTGTTCCAGAGCTTCAGCTTAAGCCTTCTTCTGGTTAACGCAGCAAATGCTGAACTATGACACTGGCTGTCCGTACAGTGATCAATTGCACCTCAATTTCTTTTCTCACTTGTACACACTTCTGGAAGTCTAGTTTGCACTCTTCAGTTTCGCATCCTGGTATTTATCACCCAACTGCCAAGCACTTCCAAATTCACTCAAAGCAGCCAGGATCTGAGCAAGTAAAGCTGAGCCGCTCCCAGCTGCAGCTTATCTGAATCTCCCTACGATCTGTTAAAGCCTGACAGAAGGTTTACTGCAAGAATGATCAGATTCTTGTTCACTTTCTGCAGTGTAAGTCAACCAAACACCAGAACTGCAAGTGGACATTTTACACTTGCATTTCAGTTTTTAAAGATAAATTTGATCACTTTTAGCAGAAAACTGAGAAAAATGTGTGCATTCAGATTTTAGCACATGCTCCATGATTCTAAAGCTGTTTTATTTTTATTTTTTTAAAGAACAGCTGTGTTTGTATCTTCTCACAGATACACTCCTGCTTCACAAGTAAGGATGCTCATAGAGCACTCAAGTGACTGACTCAAGGCCATATCACAAACTACTTCTAGTGCCAGTGAACTTTATGAGAACTGCTATAACTTATTTCTGCGCTTGTATTGTGTTTTCAACACCAAATTACTCATTTTTCAAGGCCAGGACACCTAAAATAAGGCCTGCAGATCGGTTAGCTTCGTCTTGTCTGGGACTTCTGGCTCTGCCACCACAGTTGCACATAAGCAGAACTAGGAAAGCCTCTCTGCTTCATCAACAGAGATGGTGGCACAAACCAGGCCAGACCTGACTGCACAGGAAGAGAAGTTCAAAGCAGCAGTAACACAACTCCATATTTCTAGGGCTTTAATAAGGCTCACGTGACTAAGGCAGAGAATCCTATGCAAGCTAAAATAAGATTGAGCCCTAAAAGCAACGCAATTACCAGGAAACAGATCAAAAGAGCTCAGCAAAAGCAGGGCTATAAATACCATCCCAACACCAACACGTGTTAATGAGAAGCACGAGATTAAGGTAATCATTTAACACAGATCGATGACCGCTGCCTGAAAGCAAAGCCTGGCAGATACAGAAATCAGTATAAACCTATCAGGCATATGAAGATTTCAGAAGCGCTGAAATCAAGCAGTGACCTCTCACAACTTAAAAGAACAAGTACTGCAAAAGTGCTTTGAAATTCCCAGTTACCTTCCTGTGGAAAATAGGAAATAAGTTACGGTACACAACGACAAAGGAACGGAAAGCGGCAAAAAAGAAAGCAACGAGTCACAAATCCTCCCATCAGCGTAATTCTCTGAAATTCAACGAGAATGAGTTCCGCTGGACAGAACGGACGAGTTTTTACCGAGAGCAGCGCCAGCTCGTTTCTGCTCTCTGCGGTCCCGCACAGCCCCGGAACGCGACAAGACCTGCGGCACTGCCCGCACAGCCAGAGCGCCCCGCACAGCCAGAGAGAGCGAGCCCCGCACAGCGCCCCGCACAGCGCCCCGCGGCCCTCAGCCCGGCCCACC
>JAOWBP010004313.1:14779897-14821673 GCA_028571105.1 Tragopan temminckii
AGCAAGGCAATTATACTGTCATTATATTTTCAAGTAATATGACACAAATCTGAAATGCCCTCCAAATTTTTTTATTTTTTTATATATATTTTTTTACAGATTAATCTATAAAAAAAATCTGTTGTCATATTTCAAGAACAGAAGTAAATTGTTATACTATGGAAGAGACAACTGTGAAAGCACTTGTAGCCATCTGGGCTTCAAGTGCATCACTGCAGCACTAATACAGCTATTGTTTTGAGAGAAAAAGCATTATATAAAACAACTAACCACTGAGACAAGTGACCTGTGTGTTAAGGACACACTGAGGATTTTTTTTGCTCATTCTTCCCAACAAGGAGTTGCCTGAGAATATTTCTGTACAGCAGACTTCTAAGCCTCTTATCAGAATACTTATCTGAACAACAGAATCAAGATCTAGAACTTAGAACAATTAGGAATTAGTTCAAAAGCAACCAAGGCTCAAAAAAGTGAAAGCTGCTCTTCGAGCACCTCAGACTCGCAGTTTATGTGGAAAACGAGCTATAAATGTAGAAATACAGGTAAACTTTTACTACCTACCTTCCCATACCAGGTGACGGTGCTTGAGAATTATTATAGGAATTCTGTTGGGAAAAAATAAATGTATGTTTATACCTCAGCTAATTATATTTTATCTGGTTGTTTAATAGGTCATTTCTGAACATAGGAGTTCTAATGGCTTTTCTTTTAAGCAATAATCAAAATCCCAAATAATATCAAAGTACTTTCAAAAGTGAGAAAAACACCTCTTTCATTAATGACTAAGACACAAATCAGCAAAGTTTTAGCTTTGTTTTATAAACAACAAGAAAATTAATTTAAAATTCTCCTTGAAGCTAACTAAATTTACTAAAAACAAAAGCTGCACCAAAATATTAATAGGAAGCTATCATTAGGACCAGTGGGTTGATGACGTTAGAGTCATGCCGTATCCTCCCAGCTTTAAACTAGGCAGTGTGAACGTACTTTCAAGGTCCAGTCCTAAATTAAGGCATACTGGAAGTTCACACGCAGCAGTCTGAATACCAGGCAGAGGAATTTTAAGTGATGCAGAGCTTCAATTTGATTAGTTTTTTAATATTTGAAGAAAATATATATCCAATTACCTTCAGATGTTCAGTCAGAGTTTTAGAATATTTCAATGCACTTTCCTTTTTCAGTTTGAAAAGCCTTAGGTATAGTAGAGACTGGCACCGAAGACTAACCAAAGACAGAACAGCAAAACATTTACAGTTAAAGTCAAGCTTATCACAACATGCTGAAAGTCAAAAATTGAGTAGCTGTGTTTTTAAAAGCCTTCTCTCTCAACAGTAAAAAGCCAACTGTCAAACTGCAACTAGCAAAAGTGCCACACCACTTTTACTTCTCAAGAAAGTGAAGAACAGTTTTGTGCCTTAAGCTGAAACTACACTTTGCAGTGACTTTGCTGATACAGGTCATCTCCAGATCTGAGCTCAGCTGACAACACTAATTTACTTCCTACAGAAGGGGTTCATTTATTTTTTTCTCACGTCAAGAGATACTGAGTCTGGTGCATTCTGCCATAGTTCCCTCTTTTCTTTTCCACCTGACACAGTTGGCTCTGTTTAGCTACTTGCTGCAGCCTTTTAATTAATCCAGGAGGCAAGTGATAATTCTTAACAGCCATTCCAAGTTTTGCCATTTCACTGGGTGAACACACAGCAAGGACCCCAAACCCTTCTGCTGTTACTCCTCTCAAATCCAATAGAGAAGTTCACCTTTCCAAGGAAGTTTCAAATTAGAATCGTAAATTCATTCAATTGAGTAAAGCAGTGTGTGCTGATTATGTTAATTTACAAAAATTAAAGCCAAAACCAGACAACAGTTTGCTTGTTAATGCAATCTCAAAGTTTCCCAAAGCACTTAGGTCACAGCCCAACATCAGCTGTCTATGCAACCAACTCAACAGTAATCCATTATTTTTGAACATTATAACTTACAAAGAGAGAAAATGAAGAGCTCAGATCATCAATAGCAATTTTATCAAAACATTAAGGATGATGAAATTCACAAAGGCACCTCTATCATTTTTAGCCACATTAACAACTTCATTGCATGCAACAGACAACTGGCCAATGACATCACATTCTAAAATAAAAGCACTAACTGACAAAATGTTATGGAAGTCAGAGCTGAAAAAAGTCAGTAATTTCTTTAATAGATGAAAGACTTATCTGCTGTTGTTAACATGCCCCCTTTTCTAATTTACAGCAATCAATCTATAGCATCCATTGTTCTGTACAGTCAAATGGAAAACTTCTATTTGGTTCAAAACACCTGAAAACTCAGTGTAAAACAGCATTTCATGGAGAGAAAGCAGTTTCAGTTAATCAGTGTGTAATATAAAGTTCAGGATACACGTACCAAAGCACTGCTAGCCTTTTATCTGCAGCCGTAGCATCCGGTGCCAAGTAATTCTTCAGTTTCATAGTGTACCTATAAACAAGTTATCAACAAGAAAACAATCTATCAAGTAAATCACAAAATAAAGTATCATACTATCATTTATCAGACAACAAAGTTCTTATTAAATTCTAATTTCAACTCCTTCACTGTTTCAGGTCCCTCCCTCAGAACCTAAACAGAACATGGCTAGACAATAATTGGAATGGTTTTGCTCTGCACATGTTATAAATTGTTAAAACATCAAGAACTTTGGAATTAAGGATCTCAACCTTCAAGAACACACTTTAAGCTTCAGTAACTGGAACAAAGTGGCAAGTGATCCGTTCTTAGTGGAGAGTAAGGGACGTCAAAAGTTAGTGGCAGAACATCAGTAAAATGTAGAAGCCCCGATTTCCAGCCCTCTTTCCCAACCATTTGTGTTTTGTATGTGCCCTACAGTGCTTACTTGATTAATTCCACAGTTTCTGAATACATAGGGAACGGGGACTTGGATTCCTGAGCATTTTTCTCCAATGCATTCCCACACTCAATGAACGACACTACTGCATCTAGGTAGTACACAGCCTTCTCAAACCTGTCAGACTGAGAAAAAAAAGAAGGGAAATATTGAGAGGAAATACCAGAAAGTTCTAGTACAGACAGGCAGCAACATAACAAAAGCAGTAAACAAAACCCAGCATAACGTGTAAGCACTGGATAAACATTGCAGATCTACTCACCAATGCATCTGCATTATGTTTTAACTTCTTTGCCTCCTGTAAATAATGATCAGCTGAGTAAGTCCTACAATAGAAGACACGTTTATGGACTCAGATCACCTACACTGCACTTCCTTTTATGACATAAGTTCGTTAATGTTACAGCTTTCACTTCTTCCCCCTCAGTAACAGGAATTACTGTATAACAATCCCATTCTTGTAGATCTGCAATTCAAAAATGAAGGATTCTCTCTGCTACCAAAAACAACAACTGCTCACTATGGGTGACGCAGGCTCTGTTAAAAGAGAACAGGCAGACAGGCAGCAGTGATATTCTGAAAGGGTGCAATGGATATATCAACACTTAGAAACAGGACAACCCTGGAATATTTAAGTCTACCATTTGGCCCATGCTCTGCAGGAACACACAGGGCAGGCTGGAGTTCCTCCTTAGGAGTGCACTGTCTGCCAAGTAAATGGTGCACAGATCAGGCAGAGAAGCACATTGCTGCAGGATCAACACACTCCAGAACATAAACTAGTATTCAGCAACTTTTGTGAAGCAAATAGGACAACCTTCTTCTCCACAGAGAGCTCGCTGTGCTCCAAGATTAGTATCCCCAAAAAGGGAAAGGCACCCTCTGCCTTTCTTACCTGTCATCAAAAACAAGTTTTGCTCTTCTTGACTTTGAGTTTTCTGTAGATGGAGCAGAAACAGGAGGGCAGTTCGATGAATTGTTCAGAATCTTTTCCTGAAATGTCAAGAATTTTTTTTTTTTTTTTTTAAAAAGACATAAAGGTATTTAATGTATAAATTTTTCCCATGACTTCACACTCTATAAGCAATAAGGTCAGTTTTGTAGCTGCTTTAGCTGCCATTCACCATAAAATAACACAGCTTCCCTGAGGCTTTCATCTCCTGCTGGCACAGGAGAAGACACAGAGGCTATAATTAAGCTGAGCCCTACTACACTAGGAGATCTCCCATATTGCTAAATCTTGATTTTCCACTCTGAACAAAGAGGCTATATATATTTTTACTACTTCTCATGTCTTTCAACAATAAACTGCTGAATGTCTCTGGCTTGAAAAGATTAGTATTTCAGAAACACCATCTTCAGGAGAAATAACAGCTGTCCTCACAACACGCTGTCCTTGCTTCCCTTAATTTTACATGGCTCAGTGTGACACTTCAGCTAAAGAAGGGACACTAAAACATCTTGTGAATTCTAAATGAATCTGTCCTTACTAGCTCAACAGCATAAAGCAACTTCCCAGCTTCAGTGTGCTTTCAGCTCTTTGGATTTATCATGACCAAAGGCCAACTACATAGAGTATTTCATAACCTGCCTTTATCAGATCCTTGCTAATCAGAAGGATCTCGAAGTTGCAAGGCACTACACTTGCACAGCAATGCCCTCTCTATCAGTGTAACATAAAACACTACCAAAACATGCAGGGAAATACAGGAAGAATACGCTACTTTAAAAAAGACATGACTAAGCATATTCAAAGTATGAAAAGATAAACATTAAACAAGTTAACAGCTGGTTTCGGGACAGTTCTGTGCTGATGAATAAGGAAAGGCCAGAGCAGCAATCTATGATGCAAATCTGCTATCTACAGGCTTCCTGTAAGTGTAGACACCGATGCACACAACCTTCTAAAATCTCACAGTAATGGCATGTAAATTAATCCAGCAGGTCTCCCAGTTTGAATATTACATGAACCCCACCCTGATGACTAAGCTACTTTCTGCCACTGCTAACGGCAATTTGCTGCTTTACTCCTCCCCAAATCAATTATCCTTCCTGAACGCTTTTTAGCGCTCAAAGACAAATGGTACATTTGGAATCCCAAAGATAAAGGTGAAATCCCTCCAGCTTAAACATATTACACTCAAATCTGGCTATACAACAGAAACTGCTCTACACAGATACCCAGATGTCCTCACAAGTTAAATTCTGTCCAGTAATGCATGTTTATATACTAACAAAAAAGCATGTTACATTTCATGACCTTACAGTCTCATCATCTTATAATATTTTTGAAACCCACCAACTAAACATGTTCTTAATCTAAGTTGCTTAAAAAAAAGTCTTCTGCATCACCTTTTCAACAGTTTTCTCTGTTCTAACCACAGAGAGCTCTATAGCTTCCTGAGCTGGAATCAGATTAACCTTTCTAGAATCCTAGGATGAGAAATACGAGCCACAGCTTTGCATCTCAGCACTGTGCACAGACCCAGCTCCTGCTCTCCTTAAAATGAGGACAAGATCTGTATGTGCTCCAGCGACATAAGAGTAACCTCATTGTTCATTCTGGGTAAACAGATTTGTAGTGATATTTCTCATTAACAAATTAAACAGCAAATAAGCAGTGTCTGTCATCAAAAGATGACTAAACTCACTTTAGTAATTAACATAAATATTTGGTAGGAATAAACATTAGTATTCGACAATCTCTCCCAAGTTATTTTCTAATTTAGAGTCTTAAGCACCATGGCATGAAACAAGGCAAATCTGAAACTAATCACATTTCAACTTCAACTGCAAACTATTTAGATGACACTGTGCACATCAAACTGCAAAGCCAAGGAATTAGTTCAAGGCATTCACAGAACAGGCCCTTTACCTTTGTTTCTTTAGTACTGCCAGAACCTTTTCCCTCCATCTTCTTCTGTTTAGAAGATGAGCTGCTTTTACTGCCACTGCTGCTGTCCTTACTAACATTGCTGTTGGACTTCAAGGATGATGACTGGCTGACTGTCCTCTTCCGGGACCCATGCTCTTGTTTGGAGTCCTTCTGAAGGACTGGGGCAGCAGGAGATGGCAGTAAATCCTTCTCTTTAACAGCACTTGGTTTTAAAGACCTGGACAAAATGAATATATTCAGTTTTGATTTTTATTTTTCAAAATAGAAATAAACAGAAAATCCAGCATCACTTTTTTGTTTTTTTCTTTTAAATCAGACTCACACCCTTTCCCATTTAAGCCCTCCCCCTCCCCCTCCAAAAAAAAACACCAAGATTTTTAATGTTGAACGTAGCAAGACAGATTCAGAGGAAGAGAACAATCTCCACAGTAACTAGACGTTATGAAGCCTGATTGAACTAGTTTTCACCATTTTATCTGTTCTGACCTGAAAACGCAGCAGGCAAGTTCTAACCATAAAACCACATCCCTCAACAGTTCTTAAAAACACCCTAAACACTTGTAATGTCAGAAACGAATGCCAGCGTTAGCGCCAGTCTGTCTATTGCAGACCAGTCAGCCTGACAGCTCAGAAAAAAGATGGCCCAGATAACTGTTCTCTAGAAGCCATTAGCCTTTTGGTACAATCTTACCTTGGCTGCTGAGGACTCCAGTTGCTAATTCTGGCTTCCCTTTTCACAGAGAACAGTACATGAAATAACTATCCACACACAGTTTTTTAAAAACCATGCTGTTGCATTTAACCAAGTGCCTTTCAGATAATCACACTAGCAACCAAAAAATATTAGGAGTAAAGGAAAAAACACGACAGACAGCATCCATTTTTTCTACATTTCCTAACAAATACAAAGAAAGCATTTAACTCAGAAAGACTTCTGGCATCTACAGCCAGAAGCTGCAGCTTCTCACACATTAGTAATTCAACAAATATTCACTGTAGAGAATTTTTTTTCCATGGTGTAATTATACCAGCTGTCAGTTGTTTGATCTGAAATAGTATATCAAAGGTGAACCCTTCATAGTAGGGTTAATTTGGTCAATGTTTTTGGTTACGGAAATGAATTTCCACCAACAACTAATGGAAACTTCAAAAAATCAGTCTGAAGAAATAGAAGCCACGAAACGTTACCCGCTGATTAATAATGAGACATTTTGTTGAGGAGGGAGGGGAAGAAGGTAAGGAAGAGATGGAGATGGGGATCAGTCTTCTCTTTGATCACCCTGAGTGAAGAGACAGGCAAGATACTCACTCCCTACTGCTAGAAGTCTTGTGTCCTGATGGAGCTTTTTCTTCCAGTTTCGTTTTCTTGCTTTCACTGGCTCTGTTTTCATCTTCATTCTGAATAGAGCATACAAGAAACACATCCAGATAAATGTCTATATTTAAACCTTCACAGATACAGTAATTTTTCATATTTAACAGATTTAATTCAGTGGGCATCTTGCAGTGTACAAAATAAGATTTGTACAGGCCACAAAAACATTCCCTGAAGCATCTAGCTTGTATCAAATATTTGAAAAGTGGCAGTCTCAAGTTGTTTGATAACAAACATATTACTATGAAATACCAGAAAAACCTGCCAAAGGTTTTGGTACAAAATCAGATTTTATGCTGGGGAGTCAAACACAGGTGTCTCATGAATGCTAGAAACCATAATAGTCTTTAAGTCTCCAAGAGATGCTGAAGACCAGATTTTTATATAAACCTAATCCTAAAATCAAAGGGTTTACAGGGTACACAATCTGTGCAACCTCCAGGAACTGAAGCTACAGTGCTAACACGCCTAAAGGTACAACCTTCTGCCTTTGATGCATCACTCCAAAAGAAAACTCCAATATTCCCTATTATAATGGCACAGGAATTATCCATTTTTTCTACATAGAATAGGTAGACAAAGTCATCTCCTAAATTATTGAGCCACTACAGTGAGGTATGACATAGGTTACTGTGCCATATGCTTAACCCCTGTAACGAGACACTAGAAGGCTAAGATAACAGGCAAAATTTTATTTACAATATTAATACCTGTTTATGCTTCCTTTTGCCTTTCGTAGAACTTTTGTCAGAAGGCTGCTTCTGGGATTCTCTTGCATGCTTCTCTGGCACGTTTTTCTTTTCCACTTTGGGCACATCAGCATCCTTGTAAGGCTTCCCTGGTATTCTTGATAAGAGGCTCAGGTCAATCTTCACAATAAGTGGGTACCTTTCATCAGGATCGCTGAGTGGTGAAAGAAGCTCTTTCTCTTCCATAGGAGAGAAGATTCTTTGCCGAAAAAAGCTGTCATCCTCCTCCATGGAAGATTTAACAGGAGTCCTATTGCTCTCGGAGTATTTGGGTGTTTGTGATGAAGGAGGCAGGCTTTCATTTTCATCTGAATCAGAGGATGAGGTATCTGTTTCTATGAATTCCCTGGATTTCTGGGCAGATTTGCTTGAAGCCTTGTATTTCTTTTTCTCTGTTGTAGGCCGAGGGGAAGATTTGGGCTCTTTCTTTATATTAGGCTTTCTGGAACCTTTAGTGGCTGCCTTATGCCTGTTTGAAGGTATGTTTGTTGCCATGTCTACTGGGGTTTCACTTTCTATTTTAAGACCTCCTCTAGGCTCTTCAACAGATGTCTTTTCTGCCTTCTTGGGCTGCTTTTTACCCACAGTCCTCCTCTGTGTTGAGCTGTCACTCTGGGCAGGTGATTTCTGTCTGCCACGACTGCTCTCTGAGCCCTTTTGGGTGGGTTTGGAATCTCGCCCTGGTGTTGAAGAAATTGAGTCCTTGGATCCACTCTGGTCAGTGTACCCACTTCCTGTTCCCTGATCCCGTCCCTCTTTTTTGTAGCCTTGTGAGGATGGGATATTGCTGTCCACAGAAGAAGCTGGTGACACTTTATGTGAATTAACTTTGTTCAACCAGTTATCCAGTTGCCACTTGTTTGTCGGCGGTGGCTCTGGCTAAAAACAAATTTAAAAAAGGCACTGTTAGATACAGTGTTTCACATGGCTTCCATCTTTTCTGCAGCTGTACTGCGCTGCAAGCCAAAGCAAGAGGTGCACCCGAGCATCTGAGGTCATTAACTAATGAAAAATCCATATAATTACAAATAGCAGTTCTCCCTTTTCCTTCAACCAGAGAAGCTGCAACCCACAGGAAGCACTTGCTGCCATGGCTTTCCAGACTTAAAGCTACTGGTTTTTAAGCTACTGTTAAGCTACTGTTCCCATATCTTACTTCTGCACTCCAAGAGATAACTATGGTAAAAATCACCTCAAATAACGAATGTGTGTTTATAAAAAAACATCATTATCATATCCAATTACAGGTACTTTAGCAAAAGAATATCGAACAAATGCAGAAATAATTCTACACTTGACAGATGAAGTTCTTGTTAAAAAAAAGAGACTGAGAACATGTTCATTTTTTCTGCTTTTAAAACTCAGGATCAATGCCCAACCACAGCCCAAATGCGTGACAAATCCTACCTCAGGGGATGCACTCTGTGACGGTTCATTAGCTTCACTATCACTGGAACTGCTTTCACTTTCAGAGTCAGATCCTGAACTGCTTTCAGATCCACTATGGCTGCTCGAGTCATCCCTTGAATTATCTGCTCCTTCACTGTTATGCTGTGAAGGTTCAGAACTACTGAAAACAAAAGGGAAGAAAAATAAACAAACATTACTCAGTGCACAAAGGCATCCTGGAAGTTCTTCCATTAGGAAGAATAAAATGCAATATTTTAACTAACATTTGCTGAAGAGTTCAATGCAACTGAGCACAATTCACCTTGTTCCCCTCCCCCCTTCACAATGTTAGTATAATTTGCAGAATACGTGTTATTTAGCCCCTGATTGAACTCTAATCACCTTCTGTTCTAATCAAAGACAAACAACAGACACTCATTTTAGAAACGAGATCAAGACAGGAGTGCTGATCGGATCAAACATCGCTACTGTTGGATTGCAGCACAGAAAGTAAAGGAATGCCTACCTTCCAGGTGTGCTCCTTGGCACTGTCTTATCACAGTCCTGCAATTAAGAAGAGCATGAGGCTTCTAGAAGTTATTTTAGAGTTGCATATATGCAATTATGTTGCAAAGTGTTGATTTAAAGTCTTAAAGATATTAAGTACTTAGCCTGAAGACTGCTCTAATTCAGAAATACAGAAGTTTAAATTTGCCTGCCTTTTCCTTGTGTAGAAGGAAAAATAAATTAGAGTTCCTTTATACAAGCTTTTACCACAAATGTGTCACCTCAGAGCCCTCTATATTCTGACAGTAGTTCTGAGATCTCCTATTTTCTCCACCACACCATGCTTTAGAGCCAGATGATACAAATTTTTAGCATGCTACTCCAGAAATGTCCTATGTCCTAGTAGTTAACCAACTAAGCATACTATCTTCAAGTTTTCCACGTGAAAAAATACCAAACAGCAGAACTGAGAACAGCAAAAAAAGTAGTGTGGACTACTGCTGGGTTGCATAAACTCAACAGGTGTGTTCAATTCAGCACGCTGAATGTCTCTGGCTGGAGTTGCACAAAATTAATACCAACAAAGAGGAAAAAAGAGATGATAAAAATAAAGGAGCTTCTAGACTCGTGGTTACAGATACAACCTGGGAATAAGAGACACGCACACTGCAGCTCTCATCCCAAACAGTTGCTGCATGGAACCACGGGTGCCAAGC
Source organism: Tragopan temminckii (assembly GCA_028571105.1). Classification (NCBI taxonomy): domain Eukaryota; kingdom Metazoa; phylum Chordata; class Aves; order Galliformes; family Phasianidae; genus Tragopan; species Tragopan temminckii. The sequence goes on from JAOWBP010004313.1 coordinate 14,790,435, forward strand.
ACTCTTTAGTCAGCACAGCAGAACACGAGGGGCTCTCCAAGTGGCAGCCCATCGTGTGTGCGTTTGGAATAGGCTCTGTTTCCTTTTCACATTCAGAGAAAGCCCTTTTGAAATCATCAAAGCGTGACTCTCTAGGTACAAATGTACTGTTCTCACAAAACAGATGCTTTTCCCCAGATTTGCATTTTAGAATACCTGAAGTTTGTTTGGAAACTTGCTAATTGTTTTTTGTATCTCAATTGCAAATCCTCTTTAAGCTGTTCAGTTTGCTGCTGGAGTACTGAACTCTGCTGAAGTAACAAACTGTCAATACACTTAGTATATTTTTCTGAAACTTGGGTATCTCATGAACATACCTGCTCTCCATCGCTGTCTTCACTACTGCTAAGTTTTAAGTCATCTTTCAACATACTAAGTAAGTAAAAGGGAGAAAGTGAGACAAGTTTTTCCATGTACCTTAATTACATTCAAAGCATTCTTCTATATTCCAACAAGTTACTGTTTATACTACAGAGCTGGGTGTGTGGGTGAAATGCACAAGTTACCATTTAAAACATTTAACGTTTAAGAATGGCAAATTAAGTCATTCTTTAAAGAAAACTATGGACTGTAGTGCTTTGATTCCTTTGTTCATTCTTTTAAGTTAAGAAAGGAATTCTGACATAATGCAGGAGGAGCTAAAACATCTGTGTTCAACCTCTTATACACAATGGCCAAGAATATTGTTTTACACTGAATTAAGAAATGTAAGACTTGTGACTTCTTCCTGTCTAGTGGCAAAAACCCAACAGTTGTACAAGACAAATTTTCTATTATTCTTCAAAGGTATAATTACTCTTATTTATCCTAGTCATACATACACATACTATTTCATGATACTGAAAATACAGGAACACAATGAAAACATAGTGGGGTATTTGTGCTTATTTAAAAACACCTTTATTACAAAAATAAAACATCTTACTCTGTCTGGTTCGATTCACATCTGGAGAAAGAAGATAAGAAAGGATTAGAATACTTCCCAATTTCACAGTACAGTTGTTCAACTTTTAATCTGAAAAGAAACACCAACCTCAAGAATCTAGTTCCATATCTATTTTCCGCTGCTACCCTTATCAAAAGATGCATTTATCTCATTTTTAATGCTTTTTGAACAGAGCACAGTCACTTTATCAGAAATTCTATTGACACAGCAAATCTCATCCCTCTTCCCATGCACCTCACTTCAACTAATGTTCAGTGCTAACTCTAGTTCTTGCATCCTCCTGCATCCTCCTGTTCTGGAACCAGCACAGCTCTTTCACAGAGGATTACACTGCAATAAAAAACTCCTATTGCTACCACTTATTGAAGTGGCTGTGTATAAACATCTGAAACCTCATGTTTTCAGGAAACTGACTAAGCCTGTAATAAATAAACAAACAAACAAACTAGTCTTCAATTATTTTCCATTTCCTTCTCATATATATCACATGTTTTTTAATCTTATTAATACTGAAAAACGTACACAGACAAGCAGGAAAACTAAACTTCATTTCGCAACTGCATCACAGCAAGTATTAACTTAGAATACCAGATCTCCAGAATTCACAACTGCTTTCAGTAAACATTCCATCAGGTGGTATGGATATTTTTGTTTGGAAGTTTTATTTACACAGCATATAATCAATTTTCAGGTATGAATAAGGCAGACTACAGTTAGAATCTTCCTGCTGCTTTTTATTTTTTCTTTCTGATGTATGATTAATGAAGCATAATGTTAGGTCTGTGTACACAACTAATAAAAATGCCTGTCAGTCACTCAAGAGAACGAGTAGTACAAATTTAACTAGATCCCAAACTTAATTTACCGTCTTCTCTAATAACAGAACAGTTCCTCCTCCTGTTTGTGCAACTGCAACAAGCTGCTTCCAGCTGACAGCTTAGCAGTGCACATGTTTGATAAATCCTGCCCCATCCTGCCCATTCTTACATGCTGATACCTTTCCGGTTCACAAGCCAATTCCTAAGGCCAAACTCCTGCTCAGCATCCTATAGCTGACAAGAGGGCAGGGAAATGGAAGGAAGGCACAGTGCATTTGTTACTCACACCAATGCACCATATTTGCACTACTGTCCCTGAAAATGGCTTGAGAACAGCTTTTTTTTCCCTGTCAGTTAAGTGCAAGCATGACAAAGAGTGTGCAAGAACTGACACGTTCTATTAAAGAAACAGCTACATTTAAAAGTTGGCTGTTATTTGAGAAATGTTTTCTCAACTGCTACTTACGATTTGGATTGATGGCCATTGGATGTTTTTGATGAAGGATTGTATCGTTCTAGAAGGAAAAAGAAAAAAAGCTGTACACTTTTAAACTCAGACAGCAAACAGTCACTCCAAAGCAGCCAGAAGTAAACAGGTTTAGCTAAACAAACTCAAGAATGGCCGAGTGAGCAGGAGAAAGAGGGACCAGCTGACGTCAGGTGCAGCCTCTCACAGATTGACCAAGTGAGCAGAGCAGAGACAGAATGCCAAGAGAAACAACCACTTGAATCAAGAAAATCTAGGGGGCTTTTAAAAATCATTGCTGTCTAAGCCAACACATGCTTAATTTGTTTCTGAAGGTGTGAAAAACTGTTCTGCTTCTACCAAGGTAGGATAGAAGTGACTATCCTAAAGTAAAAAAAGATAGGTCTAGCTTAGATATTAGGAAGAAATTCCTTAGTCAGAGTGTGGGGACGCCCCGGCACTGCTGCCAGAGAGCTGTGGGTGCCCCATCCCTGGAGGTGCCCGAGGCCAGGCTGGATGGAGCCTTGGCAGCCTGGTCTGGTGGGAGGCTTGGAACTGGATGGGATCTTAGGTCCCTCAGAACCCAAACCATTCTATGAAAATTATTCTATTACCTTCTGCATGCTGAGTATAGGAGATCAATCAGCCTATCAAGTTTTTTATTTGTTTCAGCATTCCTACCCAGCTTTTTAGTGAATGAAAAGTCTTTAAATCCAGAAAGCAAACTCATAAACCAAATCCTACAGTCAGAACACATACTGATACAATCTGCTTTTCAGTTTGTCTTCTTTTTCCTTCCCTGTTCTTTAGTTCTAGTAAATCACTGAGCACAGTACAACAAAAACAAGACTTGAGGTTGTTAGAAGTCTCACAGAAAATTGAAACAGGAGCTGAGAAATGGTTCTGTGCTTTTATCTACCCCACCTCTTTGATTACATACCTAAAGACCAGTTGTTTCCAGAATTTAAATCTATTGGCTACCTTCATGGAATTAAGTCTTAATTTGTTTTCCTAATTCCCCACTGTATTAGGTGTTTAGATTAAGCTGCTTGTGAATACCTAAGAATAAACCATTCCGCTTTTACTATTTAATCTGTTTAATCACTTTGACAGGGACCGGCAAGGCTGCTGGAAGGCAACAGCACAAATCTAATTCAGTTTTGCCAGATATGTTACCTAGCAAAATGCTTCATTTCAGTAATATTCAAAATGAAGATACAGTCAAATAGGAATAAAAGGTGTATTTGTTTAAAATTTGGAAATACATTCCGGGATAATACATTCAAGAACATTAGCAACCCAACTTGAGTCCCTGATCAGTTTTCTTTGATTTTTATATCCACAAAGTGAAAGTGGACAAGAAAAAGGAGAAAATGCATTGTGCTTTTTCTCTTAAAATACGAACACAGACATTTTGTTGCTTTCCAATATGCCCAGGGGTTTTCTTTGTGGGTGTTTTGTTTTCACACTCAGCTATTTTCAATCAAATCAACCAAGGAAGCCTATTTTCAAAAAATAACAACAAATTAAAGATACAATTTTTTTTTTTTTCCTTTTCTAGAAGTTGTGAGTAAGTTACACCATAGTAATTAACTTTCCGGTTCTCAACAAGAAGCCACAAATAAAATCAAGTGTTTGTTTTGTAGGTCTTGAGAAAGTGCAGACAATCTTTACATACGATCGATTCCATTACCAGTCTGGAGAGTCTCATTCTCTAAAAGCCTGACTTCTTAAGGGGCACTAAGAATACTCAATTGTAACAAAAACACAGAACATAGGAAAGGAAGTTCAATATACTTACTCTGTTCTCCAGTGCCAAAACTGGACTGTTGAGACTCCTAAGGGAATAAAAGATCACAGGAGTTTTTTCAAAGGGAATTTTAACATATCAAAAATCATGCCATAATCAAGCTATTGTTCTGACTTTAAAGGATGGCACCTATCCTTTATAAAAAACAACAAAACCAACACCTACTCCCAAAGAAAAACCAACATGCTAAAAACAAAACCCAGCAGTAACAACCAACCAGAAACACAGAGCCTTTATCTGGGCCCAAGCTGCCTTCACCAGCTGTGGCAGAGCAGCGAGCACATGGGAAGAGCACCTGAGATTCCTCATCCTTAGCTCATCTGTCCCACTGAGCCATCTGTCCCTGCCTGCTTGCTTTGAAGATGGGCCACGTGCAGTTGTCATACACAGTACCTGAAACTCCAGAAACACTGTGTAACTTCTGCAAGCCCTATCTTCCCTTTCTCACCTTCACCCCTCTGTCTCTGGTGAACAGCCAAATCCTCATGTAACTGGGCAACCTGGCTGTACAAAAGCCAATAGATAGTGATAAATACCTGCCTGGATGTATAATGGATTTGCTGTCTATGAATCTAGCCTTGAAAGATAGAGCCTTGCCAATTCTAGCACTGGCACACTCTTTGGTATTCCTGTTCCAGAAAACCCAACTCTGCCTCGTGAAACACAGTACATTATCAAACACTTGAAACATTAAACTTTTTTTTTTTAATAAACAAATACACAGAGGGTATCGAGTTACCAAAAACCTACTTCTAAGCTAGTGTGCCATTTTAAAATAGGACCTTCCTGACCTCCTTTTAAAATGAGGACAAATGCTGACCTTATGCATAAAAATTGAGAATATCTGAGTCAATTCATCAAGCTGACAGTGACAGTGAATTGCAGGGGTTTGGGGCACAGTGGCACAGCAGTCTTCCGAAACAGCCAGCTCAGTGATGTGATGCAGTTACATATGCAATTTCCAAACATTAACTTTATAAACACACATGGCAAGGCATACCTACATACATCTAACTTCCTTTAACATTTTTATTTCAAAAATGGCAGCAGTTGAAATAATGACTTGATTGAGCATTTTGTCAGTGGTATAGAGAAAAGAGTGCAATTTTCTCAAAAACAAAATCTTTTAGAGAACTTTAAGATGTTTCAAATGCCCCTCATTTTATTAAGTGAAAGAAGAGACATTAAAGTTAACCTGTGTTTAAACTGCAAAGTCAAGATCAAGTTGTAGAAAAGTCTTCTTACTTCAACAGAAAGCAAAAGCCATACTTTCTTCATAATACAAACTGATTCTTATCTTACACATAGGTTCAATGAGTGCAAGCATGATTCCTCAGTTTCCTTTTTCCTGTCAACTTAGACAAGTAGACAAGACTGATAAAACGTAAGTAAAAAAAAAGACCCTACAATAATCAAAATACTACATATGCAGAACAACTGTACTGTCCTGAGCACAAGATGAGTAACTGGCACTGTTCTCAACAATGTACATACCATAAATTCTGCAGAAAGTGTCTGCCTCAATGCTCACCTCAGCCAGCCAGCTATTTCTAAGGCTTTATTCCAGTTAAGTGCACTTTAATGAGGTGTTATGTTTAGATGTGCAACTTCTTCCAAATAACTCACCATCTATTTTGTCTTTGAATAAATATGTCTTTCAGAAACTCAAAGATGAATAAAGAAACAAACAGAAATACGCATTTTTTCAAGTCCAATTTCTCGAGAAAGAAGAAATTAAGAACATTTTAAAGGAAGGACACGCTTTTCACAAAAGCACAGCAGGCTGCTGCAGTTAGGTGGAAGATACTTCACCAGGTAACAAAATCATTGCTTGCACTCTGACACAAAATGGTGGTGGGATTAGAATGGTAGTTAGGTTCATAGCCAATTAGAATGGTAGTTAGGTACATAATTCTTATTTGTACACTTTTGGTTTGGCTGTAGTGCAGGCTGTGGTGAATAGGACCCATTCCCATTTAATGTCTGACAACCCAGTCAGACCTCACTTTCGTTTCTCAGAAGAAAGTTCTGGATTACAAAACATCAACACAACTGACCACTGCCTTCACAACTACCTCAGCACAGGGCACAGAGTGAGCAAACCTGGAGACACAGTGCACTTCTTCAGAGACGTCTGCAGGTCACAGCTCAGGTACACAGCCACAACAGCTGGCAGTGATGTCACACCCCTGCTTTATGATGGGAAGCTTCCACCCACTAAGAAACAGCTGCATTTCTGGATATATTTTACAAACGCGCCAGTCCTCCTGCTCTGGAGTTTTTGACTGTGAGCCCATGGCTTTAAAAAGACTTACGTAGGATAAAATTATAGAGTGTTAGGTCATGGGATAACATTTTTATCAAGAGTCAGGAATCTGTTTTTCACAGCACCCGTAAAACTTTTCATGACCTATTTTCATGAAGTTTTATCTTCTGATTCAAAGACTTCCTGATAATTACAGGATATATTTATAGTAATGCAGACAGGCCCCAGTCGAGATTTTGGGTCCCTGCAAACACTCGCTGCACACAGGGAAAATGATCTTATGCCAGCAATTTTACACATAAAATTCACCTGTCCACCAAAATGAGCCTAATTTTCTACATGCAGGCAAAGTATACCAGACTTCTGCATACAAGAGGAATGCTGTGAAATGCTGCAGCATGTAACTTGTAAATAAATAGAATATTAAAGAGAATGAGATTTTCTAGAACAGTGTGGCTTGATTAAAGTAAACCAGTGCTCAGCTCTCTGAATTCTGTTCTGGGTCTGGGCTGTACAAGCCTATGGCTCACTAACTTGCTGGAATTCTGAGAAATCCCACTGCCAAGAATGACAGAGGGGAGAAGGCAGAGGAAATTACAGACTTTGGAAATAGAGAATTTGACAAAGTTCCATGGCTAAGATATGCAGCCACAAAATAAAAAAGCTGGCAAAAAGTCGAAAGACTCGGGGCAGCCATAAATGGAATTTTTTGCAAACTTAGTGAAGTAACACAATCCAGGCTGACAGATTCAAAAAGAAAAACACAGCCTCCCTTTTGTGTTCAGACGCCAACAAGGTTGTGCAATCTTATGTAGTTCCTCCCTGCAGCACAGAGGTCTCTGTATTTCTGCACACCTTCTTTCCCTCCCCAAGTCAAACAGGCACTGAGAGAAGAACGCTGACAACAGAGGCTGCTGACACCAGAGCTGCCCATAGCTCTGGGCTATCCAGGCAGTGGCAGTAACAGAACCTTTTAACCTCCCATCAGCCTGTGGGAGTTTGGTGGATGTGCACTTACAACACAGCCTGGAACCTTCAGCCAAAAAACAGCCATGAGCTGTAGGTGGAGCCTTTTGGAAAGCTGCGTTCACCCACTGCTCTCCTGGGTAAATCACCCAGCTTCAACATTTCTCCCACCCTGAGGAAACTGCTACAAGGGGCTCAAGAGAACATTTACTTACGGCCAACTAATTCAAATTACAGAACACCTTTCTTTTCAAACTAGATTGTTATAAAGAGTAAGTCAACCTGCTTATTTTGGGGTTTAGAACTGATTTTCAAATGGGAAAGTAAATTTAAAAACATCATCTTCGTAAGGAGACTAGAAAGTTGATGTCAAAGCATTTGTGTAACAGCACAGTCTGTTTCGACAGATTTCATTAGAGATCTCAGGGAGAACATTTTTAAAAAGTACTTCACTTAATGGCTTAGGGAACAATTTGGATCGAAAAGGAAACAAAGAGCAGTTAAATGGTGCTAAAAAACAGCAGTCTGGTCAGGAGAAGTGGAGTCTTCATGATTAGGAAGGCAACTTTTAAAAGGTGACAATCGTAACTTCTGCAAGATGGCAGCATGCCACATTAGCAACCCATTTTGGAGATATGTTGAGTCTTGAGAAGAATTACATTCTCAAGTTAAATCAACTACTGGTAATCAGTAGATACAGGAAGCAAAACATGATTTCATATATTAGTCAGCTACCTCAAACCAAACTGTACTTGCTAAAGTCACTACCCACAACTATCTCCCCTGAACACTCATCAGCCTACAAAATACTTCAGATTACAGAGCAGTATTTTAAGGCAAACAATCACTGATGCCAGCCTCACTGAAAGCACTGCTGCTGAGGATGCAAGATCCAGCCCTGGGGGGGAGCAAGCAGCTGAGAGCTGAGAATGAGAACCCCTTCCTCAGAGGTGTCAGCTCAAGCAGCTCTCCTGGAAATATGCCCATACTGCCAACAGCAGCAAAAAGCAACCTCCTTCAAATCAACAGCTTAAACACTTCAGTAGTTACTAAGCACATGGGATGCTAGTAAGGCATCTTTCAGGGCAAGAGACCTCAAAATTCCTTTAGCAAGTGTCTGATTTGAAAACTTAACTTTTTTTTCATAGTTGAAAAATAGAAGATCTAATAGCACTATTAAGGGACTTCAAAATTATGAGGAAAGTTCAGTTTAAGCAGAAAAGTACATTTACACTTCTTAGCATTTACCACTGCTTGCCAGATAGAGGTAAGTAATGCTTGCTTCTGCACACAATAGTGCAAAGTGTTTCCCCCAACAGAGAAAAAAGCTCTATGGCATTTTAAAACTTCACAATTACCTTAAAGAAGGTTTGAATTTGTGAAACAAATTTTAATATAAAAAGGAAAGCTATCCCATATGCATCTTTGCAAACCACTGTGTGTGTGTGTGTAAACCAGAGGAAACAAAATGACATTCTTTGTAAGAATGACAGTGCTGTGAAGTAAGATAAAGAGATTCAAGGTATGGAAACAAACACAGAACTATACAGAATACAATTTAAAAGAGTTTCAAAATCTTGACCATTAACAGGAGCTAATCTTTTAACAGCATTCAGTATTTGACCACAACACTGACCTTTGTTGGAAAAGGAAATTTTGATGGTTCAGTTTTGCATGGTGTATGAATAGCAGTCAGTGGAGGAGGCCAAGAATGGGTCATCTCCTGTAACCACAATAAGCAAAATTAGCAAAATTGCAAAAGCACAAGATTTCAAGTTACAATCCTGATTCGAACGGTAACTACCTTTCAATTTTCAGTTCACTGTTCATAATTCACTAAGCTTTATATTCAAATCTTAATTTCCCAAACGTATAATGAAGATTTTGCACAAAAATATTTCTACCCATGAAAAGAAATAGTTAAGACATAGCAACGAAACAAGAAAGGCACAAATCAATGAAATTGGTTTGCCTGAACAGAAACTGAAGTCTGATCACTTCAGGCTGTGAAGAGTGTATGTGAGACAAAGGTTAAAAAGAAGAAACCTGGAAAAGGGAAGCACAGAAAGTCTGAAGACAAAAGCGAAAGTCAAAAACCTGAAGCCAGAAAGAAAGTGTCTTGTGTTCACTCAGAACATCTCCAATAACCGTGGAGTACTGAAGATCAGAGCAAGTAAGTTACACAAATGCTTACGAGGCATCCAATGATGCATTTGTGAAGCAGACATAAGAACAGGGGTCACACGAGGAATAAAAAGATTTGAGAAAATAACATAGGTAGAAAAGAAGGGTCTGCTGCTGGGTAGAAAAAAATTATTATAACCTAAATTGATACCGGAATGTAAGGACTCTAGTTTGGTGGAAGAAATTGTTAATTCTGGTAAAATAGCAGAGGGCTGGGATAGAAGAAAAGCAATTCAATGAGGATATCCAGGAGATGAGTATGCCCAGCATGCACAGTTCTGCTTCCAGTGTTCCCCAGTCTACCTGCTTTAGAGGATTAACTGAGGAGTCCTCCTGTAATGACTTGCAGTCAAACCAATTTGAAAGGTACTAATCCAGTGCAGAGTACTTTCCACCTCCTTAGTAACGTTTGTGTATTCAACAAATAAGTTATGAACAAAAGCACAGAGAACTTACTTTCAGAATTTCATCCACGCAGCTCACATCACCAGATGCTGATGCCTAGAAATCAAAACTCAAGATTAATGTCTCCTAAAGCAGATTTTCTCTAAAAGATCCCAGGGGTATGAAGCAGTTAAAAATAAACTTCAGTGCTTATCATGATTCATCTAGACTCTATAGAGATACAAACAGATCTTGTTAATTCTTTTCAGCAACATTAATTTTAATATCAGATAGACTCAGATTTTTACAGGATGAGTCACATCCAGTTACGAAAAGCAAATACATCAGATCTATGAAACTGCCACAATAATCTCTCACTTTTCACTTGACAGTTAAAGTGATCTTAAGCAGTCAGGGATATTAAAAACTTCTGAGAGAGGGAAAAAAAAAAAAAAATCATAGTTTTCAATCATCCCTGGGAAGACACGACTGTATAATATCTGAACTCAAATGGATGACCATGAATATGCAGTAAGGCAAACTGCATTATGAAGTAAAACACAGATGACAACATGAAACTAGAAACAGCAATAACTATGAAACTATAAATCTTTGGCATCCCTGACACTACAAACAGAAAGGAAGCAAAGCAACTGCATGTTTTACTGCATCAACGTTAGCACATGAAGTCTTTCAGAATATGGAAATAATTCATTTTTCAGCTCTCCTTACCTGTTTCCTGGATCTTATTTTGCTCTTTATTGAAATTCCAGGCACAAATGGTTTGTGTTTTTTTTTTTTCTAGCCACAATTCAAACAGTACAAGATGCAATGACATTTTATTATTAAGTAAGGCACTCTCCTTGTATGTGAGCTATAGTCAATGTCAGTGCCCAACAGTATTCTGTATTCAGCATACCTGATGAGAAGTCTGAACCTTTGTCAGTTTGACATGCTTTGCGGTTAGCTTATTTTGCTTAGGCAAAGCCATCTATAAATTGTTACATTCTTCAAATGAAAATCTGAGATAGGCAGATAGCATTACTTGTCTAAGACAATATGGCTCACAGTAAAGACAATACATGCATACAGGTTGTCAAAATAGTTGTGAGTATCCTACTATTTTACCAACTTCTGACTATAATTTAAAGTACTCTAGGAAAACTTGTGCTGAGAAAGGCTAACCTAACCCAGACTGACATCTCATAGGCTTTGCTTAACAAAAATCACAATATCCGTACAGAAGAAGCATTTGTGCCTTTCCCAGTGACAATACAGGTCTTCACTGCGAAAGTTTAAGATGCTTTACTTAATAAAATATAAAATTTACTGTAAACAAAGTTTATTGAGATTTTAAAGAAGCTGGAAAATCCCAGCCCACAGGGATTCACATTCAAGAATCCAGTAAATAACAACTTACATCGAGTGGTTGAGAAGGTATTTTCAGCTTGGTTAGATGTGCCTTGCTGCTAGGCTTCAGCTCATTCACACCGCTGCTGTGAGTCTGACTACTGTAGTGTTCGGAGGATAACTTTGGTTCCATGGATTCCTGCCCATCCATTGGCCTTACATAAGCAGTGGGTTTCTGTAACATTGAACTGGACTTGGACATGAGTGAAGGTGGAAAAGACTGATTAGAGTGCTGTCCACTTGAAAATGAGGGCACACGTGAAGGAGAGTCCCAGTTGGCATCCGGATCCCGGGGAGATTTTGAGCGTTGATGTTCTTTGCTGTGATGATCACTTCCATGAGATCTCGAATGGCTGGAGCTTAATGAAGAAACAGCAGGTGGTTTCCCAGGGCTGGAAGAACGGGATTTGGAGTGTTCTGATCCATGCTGGCTTTTTTTGCGACTGCTGCTGCTGCTGTACGAGTCACGGTCGTGCCTCTGGCCACTGCTGCTAGTGTTATTGCCACTGCCACGCTGACTGCTGTGGCCGCTCTGTAAACCCGAGGACCGTTTCTGAGATTGTGAGGAAGTGCTAGGTGCTGGTCCTACAGGAGTCCATTTGCTACTCTGATGTGAACTAGTATTATGTCTCTGATCACCAAAGAAACTTTGGTTTGATTTTTCATCTGCTGTTGATGGTACAGTAGGTTTGGGAATTCCAACAAGCTTTGGTAGCGATCTGTCTCCTATAAGATCATCCATTTCATCATAATTACCAAGCATGCTCTGAATGCGACTAGATAGTTTGTCTTCTTTGCTGGTCTGTGAAAATCATTATAGAAAACACAAATGCAAAACACAGCTTTAAAGTCACAATTTCATTTACAGTTAATTGACTTGATAACTATTGTAGTTAATCTAAATTTCAAGGCTAAGATCACGGCTAACATCCAAGTCTTTTTTTGCTAGTGGTTCTCATTCCCAGGTTTTGTTCTTTAAGCAGTAATTTCACACCCTGTGGCATGCAGAAAGGATGTACTTCAGCAGCACTTCTCCTTTTCTTATGCTGATCTCTAATTACTGAAAAATCACATGGGCATTTTCCACCTTCCCCACCTCTGTTTATGGGTGAAGCTGCTGCTCCCGGTATGAACTGACTGCCCACAGTTATCCATAATACCAGAGCCACGTAAGGAACAGAGATTCCCCCATCATTAAGTCCCATGTTCTAAAACCTTTTAATATTACGAGAACAGCACCAGTGTACACCAACACCAGCTCAGAAAGATGGCAGATAACCTGCCCAACTTCCCCTGTTGACAGAAACTCACCATAAGGGTCAACAGTACTACTGAGTTATTTCTCTATTTGACTGTCTGAAAATTGAAAGATATTTATTTTCAAAGTCTGTTTCTGATCTTTATTTTTTTCATTAATCCTTGTTCTCTCCATTTCATGTTGAATTCTTAAATGTTGAAAAGCCAACTAACTTAAAAAACAGTAAACATCTGTCTGCTTCTGACAAAGAAGTAACTAATAATTCTATTAAAGTCTTTAATCAAGTTTAACACTAAGTGCAACTTTGCCCAGCTATCATTTTCTCATTTTATTTCATACGGCCTACAAAGTATCTGTGAAGAAAATTTATCCTTCAGTCTGGGAAGACACAAAAATACCCAGGACACAAAACTCAAAGAAAAGCATTACTGAAAGTATTGGTTTTTACAGAGGCAGGAGAAAGGAAGCAAACTAAAATGTCAGCTGTACCTATTTATCAAAGACTACCATGGGCTGAATAAAAGAACTGCCATTAGCAAATAAAACATCACTTCTATGTGTTCTTCTGCATAAATGCCCTTTTAAAACTGCTCTCTTGATTGCACATCAAATAAGATCTCCAATAGAGATCCACCCCTAATTACCACTGTCTTAGCAGACACTGAGAAAACATCTGTCCATACAAAATGACAACAAAATTCATACAGGCATAGAAGGGAAGGAAAAGGAACAAAATACTTTGAAATACTTTACACTTATTTTGACAGTTTACAGAAAGAAAGCCAAATGAACTTCAGTGTTTTTACTGATGCCCAATTCATACATATTCTCTAAAAAATGAAGCTGCTGTTAAAAATCTATATGGTCAATAGAGTTTTTAGTTCCATCTATTAGAAGGTAAAGGAAACAGGCAAAGCAAGTAGTCACACAAGTGAAAAATATGACTGAAATGATCCAAAGATCCCTGTATCTTAAACCCCTACAAACAGTCACAGTGACCCAACTCTCCCCAGCCAACCAAAGTAATGCAATTCTTTCCCTCTCTGTCCGTCTTTTTCTCCCTCAAAATTTTCTCTTTTCCCTGAAAGGCATATGTAGAGAATTACAGCTGACTTCAAATAAGCGAACAGAGCACTTTATAAACTCAGTTTTGTTATTTTCTTATATTCTAATTCTTATTCTGGGCAAAGAAAGTGGATTTATTTAATCTGCAGCCAAATTCTAGGCCTCCAGCCAAGTTTCAACAGGGATTTTAAGTAACAGTTCCGTACAGCACCACTTAAAGTTGACCAGGAATAGTTGAAACAACACTAACCAGTGCTTCAAAGAATGTATTGGTGGGGCTGCATGCAAGATTTTAAGAACTGTAGACACCGTCACCGTAAGGTCTATAATGGATTGGTCATATAAAGTTTTACTTAGTAGTAAAATAATATCAACTAAACCTCTCCACTCAGTTATGTAATTTTTAATTGGTATTTATACTGGAATAACTCTTGTTGCCAACACAGTTATAGGAGTTCTTTCCTGAAAAACCAGTTGGGGTTTTTTGCATTGTTTCTTTTTTGCCCTCCAAATCAGTTTCACTGAATCCCAACCAGCTTTAGTTAGCTTCATACTTGTGGGATTTAGTTATCACGCACAGCAAAGGGAGGACAGGAATCAAACAACCACCTCACAACTTCCCTCCTGCAGGAGAAAAGTCTTCAGTTGCAATGTTTGACCTCTTGCAAACAAAACTGTGATTAGGGAATGGTTTTGTTTTCAAAGTGAGTTTTGAACTATGTAATAAAAATCTTAAATAGTACCACTTAAATGACCACTGCAGCAGAAGCAGAAGAAAGGTTTAAAAAAAAAATATTATTATTATATTGTCTCATTATCCCTTTCCTCACTTCAAAACAGTCTCTGCTTCATAAGCATTAGTCCAAATCTGCCAATTAGTCCAAATACTTGTTCAAACGCTGGTTAAGGTGCCAACCTAAAAAGATTTCAGATGAAAACAGACTTGAAATACATATTTCCACACAGTTTCTGCTAAAAAAAAAAAAAAAAAAAAAAAAAAAAAAAAAAAAAAAAGAATTTTTAAAAATGGCATAAACTCACAACTTTGTAGGGTTCAGCAAAGAGAGGAGAGTTGGGCGGAAAGGCTTCTTCACCCTGCTGGATTTCCTGATTTCGCCTTTCCCTTTCTTTCATTCGCAGCACATTTCGGTCTTCACGGTTCATGTTGCTGCAAAAAACAACCAACAATTTCCTGGTCACAGAAGGAAGGAGGAGGGATGGCAGCACACAGTTACCCCTGTTTTGCTAAGAGATCCCAGGTAAGAACCCCCGCTAACTGCAGCTCTTCAGAACTGAAAAGAAGTTTGTCCAGCTTAAACCATTTCACATTTAGAGCAGCTATAACCTACAATCTGTTTCTGACGGGGACAGTTTATGCAGTTAAATAAATAAATCACAGAGTCCTCCGGCAAACAACTGGAAGTTGGAGCCTTCAGCTTTGTTGGCACTGCGATGCAGCGGCCAGAGCTTGTCCAGGTTCCAGGAAATCCAGAAGGATTGCCCCTCTCGTAGCCCAGCAGACAGCACACATCACTTTACGATGTTCTCCTACTGCAGAAATGCAGAGCGAAAAAAAAAAAGAAATCTCCCATATTACAAATCTTCCTTGGAAGTCTGGCCTTGCTGCTTGCGTTAACAGCAACGTGTCGAGTTGTAGCAACACAAAATCTAAAAACAAGTCAGCAATGATTTCCTTTGAGGCTCATAAAGCACCAGGACTTATAGGAGTAAACAAAATAAGGGATAAATAAGGTCTCTAACTCTTTTTGTATGTGTCATACTGTACTTTGCATTAAGAGATTTATAAAAGTGCCTTCTTGATCTACAAAATTACAATAGGCGCTTCCAGAACATAAATACTGCCCCAACTGAAGTGTAAAATGAAAAAGGTGTCTGCTCAGAAAGTCATCATTTCATATTTTCAGACAGCTGCCCGATTATTAAAAATACAGCATCATAAGCCTGCCACAGAGCTCACCTGAAAGCTCTACAAAACCAGCTATTCCATTCGAGGCAGAACTTCCACCAACCACTCAGCTTTTTAAAAACCATTATTTGTGCTTTTTACCTTAAAATCATTTGAGCCTTTCACTGCAATTTCTTACTCACTTGGCTTCACTTTTTTCCACTGCTTTGTCTATAAAAAAAATCCATAGGGACATCAAAATCAGAAGAAATCCCCAGTGTAAGTTTAAATACTTGATGCTTTAGGGTGTGAGTTTGTTGCACTTCCCTGAAATACCTGCACTGTAAACAAGGTAAAAGCATCAGCATAATCCAACCTGAGGCTGACATCAAGCCCAGGAATGCGCTAACTTTTAACGTACATCTGAAAATCACTTCTTCTCCAACTGTGCTAAAATCAGCTGAACTCGTGCAACTGCAAGTGAACGCAAGTCTGCCTGCTGAGGGAGGGCCCTGCGCACTGCAGTGCAGCCAAACCACCAACATAATTTTCACCCTAATGGCAAAATGTAAGCCTGCTTTGAAAGTTGGAGGTATAAACAGCTTTTTTTATTCCTTCAGATTTCTCACATATCCAAGATTTAAACAGAAACAAATGTCAGACTTAACTATAGACAGTGACCTGTTGAAGCCAACCATTAGGATCTATGCCATTTTACTATCAAAAATGTCAGGCAGGGAGCAGAGCATCCTCACCTACCCTCGAGTAGTTCATTCTCATCAAAGCACTAAGATTGTCAATCAAGCACGGCTCTCCCTTTAGAAGATACTAATTACACTTTACAAGTAGAGAGTTACATTTTAACACGAGGCTCTCCACTAGGTCTTACACAGACAAGCATCACCCTTCAAAACTGTATCGACATCTGTTGCAACTCTTCTGCTGAGGAAACACTCAGCATTTGTAACAGTGTCACACAGCAGGAACATTAAAGCAGTTCAGAGCTGGAGCAAAACCAGAGCTGATCTGACTCTACCTGCAAAATTAGTCATCCAAAACACTAAATCAGCAAAGTGCTTTTCTTAGAACCATCCCTGGCCTTGTGTAGCACACGGCAAGTGATAAACATCTCCATGAGCAGTCAGCTGGGCTGCATGGGCACCGGGGGTGAGTTCGCTTTACATTTTGTTACGGAGGAAGGAAGGGAGGGGAATCGCTGATTTGAATGGGATCCAAATTAGGCTTCTAGATCTACTCTTTCAGATCCCTACACAGAGATATTTCAAGCACCTCCAAGCTATTAAAATCACACCAGTAGAAAACATGTAAATGAATGTAGTGCGTGTTGGTTTGGTGGGCTCTAATTTTTGGGACAATTCTTCAGTCACATTTATCTCTTGGTTGGATTGGATGATCTTGTAGGTCCTTTCCAACTTTGTGATTCTGTGATTCTCTTACATAGCCATGAAACAGCAGATAACTTTGCCTTTGTTCATGAAAAATAAGCAGTAGTGACACCCTGAAAAGCGAACGACAATGGCCTGCCTAGTAAATCAGTACTGCTAGCAATTAACTTCAGCCTACAGGAATTGCAGAAGCGACTCTTCAGAACACATGCAATTACGTCCATTTTTGCAGTCTGCTATCCAAAAATATATTGCTGTCATTGAGGAATGGTGATGCCCTGGCAGTGCTGCCCAGAGCTGTGGGTGCCCAGGGCTGCCTGTGCTGGGGGGCTCACAACCCCCCCAGGGCTCAGGCTTCTCCTGGAGGGGGATAACAGCTGCCAAACCCCCACCTCCCCAACCCACCCCTGCAATGGGACCACAGTTCTCTGCTCCTCCCTCCCTGCACGCCAGGCGTGGAAGCAGAAGACAAGAACTCATTGGTTTGTACCTGCTGCTATAAACAGGATCCTGCTATAATTTCCCTTTCCCTCTTCCTGGGAGGCCTGAGCGAATGTGAGAACTCCTAGCAGGATCAGAGCCAGGCTAAGGGAGGCAAAACTAACGCCCTGCTGCAAGGACCAAAGTCACCTTAATTTCCACATCTGGAGAAAGAAAAGTGCAAAAATTAAAAGAAATTAGAGAACAGGCCTAAAGCACAGCACAGTATTTCCATTTTCAAAGTCTAACTCTACATGCTTTGGTCGTTATTTTTGCACACAGACAGCCATGCTGCACTCTGCACAGCGCACTCAGAATGTGCTCTCAGCACAGAACTGAGCATCCAAATTCTGTGCCTGTTCTCCAGCTCAATTTGAAGAGCTGAAAGAAAGCAAGCACTCCAAGCAGGAAATTATCAGAAATGTCTGATACCAAAGTCATTTATGTCATTTATGTTAACTGTTAACTGCCAATCTAAATGGACTGAGCAGAGCGTGATCCAAACCATCCATACCAGAAATGTCATTTTCATTTCTTATGAAGGCATGTTGGTGCTGCTGCTCACCCCAGCCCACGAAGACCATGGCCTTGGCAATGGCTTCCTCAAGCAATTACAACTCAGATGTTCCAAGCAGCACTATGGAACTGCTGCTCAGCCCTTCCCACCTCCCTTCCCACCGCTCCAGCTCCGGGGTGTCAGGACCAAGCCCATGTATGGGAATTTTGGATCACGATCCCAGTTTAGGAAGAAAAAAAAAAAAGAAGAAAAAGCCACCCACGCATCCCTGGAGTTTTACCAGCAGTGCTGTTACAGAACAGAGTGCCTCAGCCAAACGCTGGGTAAGGTGCAGGACTCGCAGCCTGCCCTCTCATCCCCCCGAACCACCTCAGGCATCAAAGAGCTGTCCTCACATGAGTTTACCTGCACCGCCCCAACAGCAGCATCACCCCATCCTCCTGCACTGCGCATGGCACGGGGAGCCCTCGCTGCACACCACACAACAGTCCTAAACCCACGGCTGTTCGGTGTGGCTCTGGCAGATCTTCAAAGCGTGTTTACAGCACCAAGACTTCCTCTGAGACATCCTCATTTATATCAAGGGCTTTCTTCCCCCGTCTGAATCGACTGCGTAAGCAATAGAAATCAAACAGCTCACGTATCCCGTACCAGCTAATGGGCTGTGCTGAACACCAGTTTTGTTTGACAACATCTGCCCGTGAATGATAAAGAGTGTTCAGAGAGAACAGGGAACAAACACACGACGTGCAGCACTTCTAGAGGACGCAGCCAGCAGCACGACGTGCACACAGCTCCCACCATGGCTCTTCAAAGCAACCAAGCTGGAAATCCTGTTTATAACGAGGAATGATGTGTTTCACAAAGCACTTTAAAAATGGCAGAAACCGCTTCAATGCCACATCCAGCTCCCTTCCAGAGATACCAGTTGCTTATTTTGAGTATTCCTGTGCTTGTATACATCTCAGGAATTGCCCATTCTCCCAACTCACACACCCAATATGGCACTGTTACTGAGCCAGTCACTAACATCACACAAACAATCCCCAAATTACTCTGTCAGCTCAGTATGAATGTACTCAAATAGGAGCAGTAAGAAAGGGAGAAGTTTAATAAAACAAACAATAAACAAAAAGAATAACTCTGCTCCACAAGAACAACAAAGCAAACACAGAAACACTGATGCACAGAACAGTCAAACACTCAGAACTCATCACTAACAACGTAATACTTACCAAATAAAAGTGAACAAGCAGTCTTAACTTACAGCTTTCTACATTACGGTAACGAAAAAGAGAACTGCTGAGAAAACCCACAAACCATTTCCTACAGAAGTGCTCCAGCCCTGCACAGAGCAGCACAAACTCCAGGTGAAGTTTAAGGATAACCACAATCTCACAGATACAGAAGCATGACAACACCCAAGCAGCCCTCACAGAGTTTTGGAACACTACTATAAGAAGTGACAGAGAATTTAAATGATATTTGTGTGTTAAGAAGCAGTAAAAAAAAAAAAAAGAAAAGAAAAGAAAGAAAGCTTTCAAAGGAATGAAGGGTTCCATTTTACTTCTCTCCCTCCACCTTTCAACACAATGGCTGAAGTTTTCCATCAGCTCTAGTTAATACAGCACTGGTATTCTGCCACAAGGGAGGGGTATTTAGTTTGGGATGGCTCCAACTGCAAATGTTATCTGCCCAACAGGAGGAAAGGTTGGCTAAGCCAGAGGTGCTCTGCAGTTAGAGCTCAGCATCTAGCCATCCGTGGTAGGCACACACAGTGAGGGCACCAATGTGCCTGAACCATAACCTCGTTTGGGTATTTTAATGAGAATGAAGATTTCCTTGCTTGTTTTTAAAACGTAATCCCATTTCTAATGGAAATATCCCCTCTTCCAAAGCTTCATCAGAAAGTCTGTGTTACTGGTAAAAACAAACAAACAAAAAAAACACAACAACTGCACTGGTAATATAACACAAATACAAACCAGATTTTCACCATTTTAATAAATTCAAATGTTTCTAATGTTTAACTATCCCCTACTTCACAACAGTGAGATGACAAAGTACTGTAAGAGCTGAACACCTTTGTACATACAGCCAGGATGGCAGAGCTTTAAAAAAAGAAAAAGAAAAAAAGAAAAAAAGAAAAAAAAAAAAAAAAGAAGGGAAAAAGTTGCCTTGGGTTAGGTTAATGTTTGATGAGAACTACCAGGGAGGAAAGAGCAGCTTGCTACAGGGCACTGCTCCTTCCTGATCAGCTCTGAAACGGCAAAAATCCCCAAGAAAGCACTATATGCCTGGACTTGCCACTGCTCCTCAGACAGAGAACACAAATCCTTCACCACTCCTAGCTGAGGAAAACCTCTGTACTTTTATAAGAGCAGCTCATTAATTCCAGTGTCCCAGCCAAGTGAAGATACAGGTAATTACATCCTGCTCCTTTAGTTCTGGCTGCCAGATTCCTCCCTCCAGTCCATAACGTTGTACTGGATTACCCAAGTATCAAAAAGCTAGCATGTTCTATTACAGAAAGTACCACCCTCCAACAATGGAGACAAGAACTATCACGATGATTTGTAACTCAGCACTGACGACAAAAAAAGGACTTGGAGATCCTTTAGAACTGAAAAGGCCCTGTAAACATATTTTATTAGACAAGTTCAGGTGTGAGATGGATGTGTTACTCACTGCACCCAAGATCCAGCTCATAGATGCGAAGATAATATTTAGATTAAGATAAGCACCAAGCAACCGAATTTTAGAACCCAAATAAAACAGGAAACTTCTCATTTCAGCAGCAGAGCTCATTTAAAAAGAAGTTTTAAGTCGTTCTCTAAAACACACTATTAAAATAGCTTAAAAATGTTTACATTCAAGAATTTACTGAAGGGTTGAGAGAACCCAAACCACTCCTCCTTTACAACTCCATATTCTGTGCAGTGAAAACGTCTGGTTCCACCACCACCCCTTCCCCTGGATTAACCTTACACAGACATTAGTGTTATTTTGTGTCACTGTCGAGGACAGCTCTAAGAACAAAGCAGTGATTGCAGCTCATTCTCAGCTCAGCGAGGCACCCACGAAGGGACTGCACATTGCCAGCCAGACTCCTGAACAAGGCTGGCAGCCAGCATCCAAAGCACTGCTAGAAAGAAACGTGCCCTATCTCCTATTGAGAGGAAAAAAAAAAAATGCAGATCTGAAGCAATCAGTTTTGCTTGGCTTTCTTTTTTCTATTCCTTTTATGGACAGGATGAGGCAGCAGCTGCCCGGCTCTCCCAGCTTTCTTTTCTTCCCCGGCAGTAGAGATGCTCACAGGCCACCAGCGTCAGTCCCTCCTTTTTGTCCTGTTACTACAGAAAAGGGTACAGAAAGAGCGAAATCCAACAACTGACAGCACAATGCCCTGCTCCCCCCTTCTCTTCCGGAGAATGCAAACAGCAGAGGAAGGGGTCATTCAGCCCCCAATGGACCACACGCACAGAGGGCACAGCAGTGGCTCAGCAACAGGGACGGTACTTGGAAGGCAAAGATTGAAAACTGCGATGCAACAAAGCCATCATCTACCACAACTGCCATTTCTGCATCTGCCACAACGCCAAGCCAGGGTTCTGAGGCAGATAGGATAAAGAGGCTTCAACAGCAAACTCTTGCAGGCCAAGCAAAGTTCATTTCTGTTGTAAAGTGAGGCAGAATTTCAACTTCACTTTCTTTGGTATTTTCATTTGTTTGCTTTGTCTTGCTATAACAAAGCAACATTCAGGGATAAAACGCTTTCTTAACCAAGCCAATGAAACTCAGTTCTGATGGCTCACGTTCAGAAGACAGCAAGAAAGCAAGCACTACAGTGAGGATTCATTGCAGCAGAATTTTGCCTTCTGCTGAGAACATAACTTTGTTTCTCGCACAAATCCCAATTCAGCATACTTCAGCCCAATTTGATCTTTCACTCAAACAACGTTCTTCTCATCCTTGCAGTGCTCAATCATGAGCAGATTCTACAATTCCCACGATGCAAAGATGGAGCACCACGAACGCAGAACTTCTACGTGCAATTTCTTCATGCCCACACAGGCTAACCAAGCGTATTATAATAGTTTCCCAACAATATTCTACAGTTTAATTGGACAGAAACTTAATAACAGAATTCCTGTGTCTACATGTTCTTCTGTTTAAACTTTGAAACAAAGACAATTGGTGTTCAAATTTTATTAAGCAATAGCTATTCAGTAATCCAGCATTAATCTGGCTATTAGAGTTCTGACTTCCTCACATTACTTTGCTGTCTTATAAGGTCTCACTACATTTGAGTATTATGAACTCCACAGCGTTAGGATTCAGAAAGGATCTTTGCAGAAATTCTCTGATAAATACGTTCGGTATAAGATTTGAAGCACTACAGAACATTTTAACAAAGTGCCACCCAAACAAAGAGAGTGCTGGGGCAGAAGGGGAACATCAATCCATTATAAGGTTCACCTTCTCCTCCCGTTTAACAGAAGTACAGAAGCAGCAGGAGTGAAAACATTATCACATACATTACGCAGGTTTAACTGCTATTTCCTCCAGTCCTACTGAAAGATCATCTGTCTCTGCTTTTTCGTAAGACATTTATCTTCCTATCACAACCAAGACTCAAGAATTCTGCTGCAGAACACACTAAAAGAAACACAGTTTTGAGATGATAAATTCAGTCACTGCATCGAGGTCCTGTGTAACTGTCCCCAGCTGCATGCCCTGCTCCACACACTGCACAAATACTGAGAGCATCTCTGCCCCTGCTCAGGGCTCCTTCAAGCACAGCTCACTTTCTAAACACCACTTTTATTTGATACATTTTCACAGCATAAGCATCAGTAACAAAATACTGGGGCTATTAACCCACTCTGTGCCTAGCCTCACTGAGGACTTTGCACAAAAAGTGGATTCCTCATCTGATGCAACCTTCAGGATCCACAAGCGGTTCAGGCAGGAAGCAGCTCACAAGCAGTAACTGAGCCGTGCAAGGCCAGCTCATGACAGCACGTCTCTCCTGCAGAGCTGGCTGTGCCATGGGACAGCTGCCCCCCCACCCCGCTCCTCCAGGCCCGCTTCACCACCCTGCCCACTGCTGGCACTGCGCTCCCTTCAACGCCTTTCCTGCTTTTATTTCATACTTCTTTCAAAGACTTTTTTACCACCCACCTGGGCAGGGCCGTGATGCAGCAGCCATGCTGTGCAGTGTTACCACATTCAAGCAGCGAGAGGCGGTGCTGCTGAGGCCCAGTGCAGGTCCTGCTCCTCTGCAATCAGCAGCCCCTGTCCCTAGGGGCTTCTTCAGAGGATAACAGCAGCCATGAGGTGTCTTCCACAGAAGATACACGCAGTTTTTGGTCTACTCAGATGCAAACTTAACTCCTTCGTACAATAAACCAGCACAGGCATTGCGCACGCTGCTTCTGGGCTGCCACTCTTAACGTATTTCTAGCTGGAGTTGAACAGCCTGACAAACAAAACTGCAGAATGTACAATCCTAACGACATACATAAATTAAAACCAGCAAGACCCAATGAATCTTGCCACTAGAGAGAACGTTAAAACTTCTTCTAGTATGAAATTAAGGAAATAGACAAGCGGCCTTGCAAAACTCCTGCCAGAACTGGGTGGAATTTCGAAACCCTTAAAGCAACAGGCCGGGTTAGGCCAGAGCCCTGCAGCTGTGTCAGCGTGTTATAAGGCACAAACCCCATGCACAGCGCCTCAGCTAACGGTACAACTGCTCCCAGGTGTGATAGGAATCACAGCACCTGCTCCCTCCGCAGCCTCACAGCCATGGGGGGGCAAAGCAGCTTAGCCCAGCAGCTCGGCCTTCCTCCCGTCTGGCACAGGAGGCACATTCTTGCTGGTTTTGTCAATTAACTGCATCTATCTCCCGTTCAAAATCAGCACGGTACAAGCGAAGAGCAATTCTGGAACGTATGATTCACTGTTTCCTTACACATAATAATTTAAAAAATATTGAGGTGCACACTGGGTTAAAACAGATCGCGTGCTCTGTGTTTGTACTTAGCAAGAAATCACCCCATGACACCAACCAATGAGATTTGAATGTTGTAGTTCTCTTAAACAGAAACCAAGATGAAAACATACTCATTTTTGCCCTCCTTTAGTTTTTCTGTTTGTCAGTAAGCCATCCCCAGAAGCACTCTACCACTCTTCTGAAGGAACGTGTGCTGCTGGGTGCCCACAGCCCTGGGCTCTGACCCAGCACAGCGTGGTGCCCAGGGCAGCACCGGGCTGATCAGCTGCAGGAAATGACACCAGGAACATCAGCATTGTCACCTCGGTGTGGTTCCTGCTTCATGTGGCTGTAAGAGAATATGAGACTTTTTTCTTACGATCACAAAAACAATTAGAGGAGCCAGAAATGAGAGAGAAAGGAAGCGAGAAAAGTCTTTCTCTAGGAGCTTATTAGCAATTAACAAACTTAAGCTGAAGACTGCTTGAACTCCCAGCAAAAAGCATTTCTGCTAATTATTGCCTAAGAATGCATCACAGCACAAACTCCTCGCTTGTATTTCTTCCTCATTAAATATAATTGGTACAGATATATCAGCAGAAGTAATCCAAGAAGAAACCTTTCACTCCACCTTCTCCAGGCTACCTACATTATCGCTTCCACAGGTGTGAAATGGTTATCACCACGTTCACAATGCCAGCCCTTCCTATCTGCACTGTAAGAACAAATCGAAACGCAGTGATTCCAAAACTTCACCAGGCACTTGGAAGCAATGCTGAACAGGAGCAGCAGCCCCACTGCCTCACACCTTCAGCCAACACAGCCCAGAGCAGCTACGCAGCATCCCATCACCGGCACATCAACCCCCGCTTTGCTGGAAGGCTCAATGTCAGTCTCAAAAAAGCAGCAAACAGAAAACAAAACAGAACAGCTAACATCAGCAGGCACCCACACACCCAAATACACAAACAAGGCCTGCTCCAAACAAACAAACCTGTCAGTAAGCTCCCTGCCGTGCAGGACCACCCAGCACATCAAAAAGAGATGTAAGATAGTAAGAACATCATGCCCATCGTATCTCATCTTGTCCAATCTTTATGCCTGAAGGCCCCCAAAGCCAGGCAAATAAAGCACCTCTATCTGTATAAAATCAAACATTTTCCAATCACAGCAGCTTCCACTAAAGCTACTGTTTTCACTTACGCCAGAACAGTCCCACCTGAGACACTAACTTCACCAAGTATTCCTCCCTTCAGACTCCTTTAATGCATTTTTACTCATTGTTTCCAATATTTTCAACTTAAAGGCTCAATTTTTCACATTTGGACTTTGACCAAGCAATTTTTTAATTATCTTTGAATAAGGAAACGTTTATGCTAATAGCAATGGAAAACTGGTAATGAGATCTTCAGATTTTGTCAGAAAACTATGGTTTATATTCCTCTGCCCACGAAGACATAACACTACACAAAATCATTTTGATGTGGCTTTTCTGGATTTCATTCTACCCTCCCATACAGGAAAAATTCTCTATTAGTTGCTCTGCAGCCAAACTATACAAAGAGAATTGTGGACTCTTATCTCCTCATCCAACTTGCTTTAATGATTCGTGCACATCAAAGTCTGATTAAAACCAGTTAAGTCCTTCCATCAACAAAATCTCTTTAACGTCTTCGGGAAATTAAATTAAATGCAGAAACAAGGATATATATGTGAATATATAAAAGCGCACAATTTTTATCAGCTACTGAGCTTTCAGTAACATCAGAATAGCTAGTGACATACATGGAAGTATACATTTAGTATTCTGAAGCATAACTTATATACAAATATTTAATATTTACATTGGCCTGCAGCAGTCATTTCAAACAGGCCGGCTGCAGCAGGACCTCAGTAAGGCAAGGAAAAGGGCACTGTGCATCTGACGGCTCCATGCAGCCCTACAGCACCAGAGCAGCACCCACTATAAATGTCAGCTGCAGTAAATAACGCTGTCAGAGCTCATCCCCAGATTTCTGCTGCTGGAGGACCAGTTATGCTCACATTGCCTTACATGGCTCCGGGGTGGCTGTGCGCTTATCTGGTGCCTGCCTGCGGGTAGCTGCCTGCCACCCCAGGGATGCATGCTGGAAGAGCAGCAGAACGGCTCCTCTGTTCTCATATCTATGTCTCTGTACTTGAAACACACTTGTATTATTCACATTGCAGTTTTGTCACAGTTCAGCTCTTTTAAAGATTCCTACGTACCTGCAGTACCACAGTGAGGTGGCAGGAGAGAGTCAGTGTTCAGTAGTGTGAGAATTCAGAGTGTGTGAGAACCAAAGCTGCTAAGGAAAGTGCCTCGCAGGGAGCACGTGCCATTTCACCTCGCTGAAACCTTACAACCTGAGCGAAGGACAAGCTTAAACAACTCTTCCTGTCTGAAGAGCACTTTATAACCGGTCACTGGTTAGACACACTAAGTTCTCAGCATTTTGTTCTAATAACTAAATATATTTTCATTTTTTCTTAAAAATCGTAAAGGTTCATTTTGAAAAGCTAATTCAGGCAGGAATCAGAAGAGCAGCACAATGCTGCACTGCACACAGCCCTCGTGCAAACACCCTCCTAAAGACCCAGAGGGGAAATGTGGAGACGCGGCCAGGCGTGGAGCTGCCATGGGGGATTGGACGGGGCAGGGGATGGAGAAGCGCAGGCAGGCCAGCGTGGGAAGCAGTGAGGTTGGGAGATAGAAGCCTGTAATACCACTGTTGGCCAGGTCCTATCTGCGAGAGGTATAAAACAGCACTATTATATATTAACTATAGCTAGTAGTTAAAAAAATGCAGATACAGTAGGGCAAAAGAGAAGCCACAAGACACCAAGAAACGCACTGAAGTCTCCATTGTTGCCTTGTATCAACTTAGGAAAAGCCCAGCTCTGCCCCAACAATGACTGCCTGAAGAGGCCACTCTGGAAAAGAAGTAGGTGGTGCTCTAATGAAGTTAAACACAGCATCACCTGTAGGGAAGGTCAGCAATGCCCACCGCCATCTGCATGGCAAACAACATCAAGCAACGTCCAATCCAATCCAATTACACCAAGCATCTACCTTTGTTTCCTAAAGACTACAAAGTTATGGGGTACCAGAATCTGGATGCTTCCTCATTTTAACACCACATGTAGAAAAAGCTTTAAAAGCACTGAGTTTGGAATTCACTGTGGTTTAACACAGGTGCTCTGACATCTCCCAGCCGCAAGAAGAGGCACGCACACACAGCTCCCTTCTGCTCCTCCTCTAAAGAGCCACCAAACTCAGCAGCTGAGGACAGTTTCAAGCCTGGCCTAAAGGATACACATCTTAAGGCCACTTTCTGAAACTGCAGATAAGGAGGGAAACATTGGTCTTTTACATGAAAAGAACCACAATAGCTTTAAGAGAGCTGCAGCATTATGCCAGCTGACTGGCTGCTACATGTAGTCTTTATTCTGCCCTGTAATTGTAAGGAAATACATAGCAAGAGACTGCTCTGGATTGGAGAGGAGTAGAATTATCGTCAGTGAGAGATCTGGGATAAGTCTGTACTGAAAAACATGATCATAACAGGATAACAACATTAGTAAAAATACCCTGTCAATTTGTTTAGTTTTAAAACGTGGACAACTAACATGTTTGAGTTATCAATAGTTGTTTAATATCAGTAAACATGAATAAAAAGGAAGATTACCTCGATAAAGAGAGATCAATAAATGGGGTTTGTGAGCTGCTCAGTGAGGCAGGGCTGGTACCACGCCTGAACAGAACCAAGTGCAGGCAAACGTTAGTAATGAGCTGTTAACAGAAGAAAATTAGTTCAAGACTTCAGGGCAAGAACTTCTCTTCTTCTGTGTTTGTACAGTACAAGCACATGAGAGTTTTTTTCTCCTGTTGGTACCTGGTGCTATTAATAAACTGGGTTTCACATTCGTCAGCAGGAATAATTAACAAATCAAGTAAGAACAAGAGACACGACAACTTGAAGAACTACAAGTTAATGCACTTGGGAAGCAAATACAGTTCACCACATTAGGGAAAAAAGGAGTTTTGAAACAAAGTTGGAGAAAGAAACCTGGAAAGCAGTAAGAATTGGAGAGCCTGGGGAGACGGCAGGCACCAAAGGAGACGCGAGCGCATGACGCAAACAATCCTGCAGCTAAATGGGAAAGTGGGATTCAGGACTGCACGTACGAAGCTGGCACAACACCAGGCGAGGAAGTGAGCCCTGCTCCCACAGCACTGCACTGCGAGGCACCTCCGTGGGGTCACAGCCACCGCCCTCCCTTTCCCAGCACTGCCACAGGGCTGGAGGTGAGAAACCCCACAACAGGGATAGGTACCTCCAGTTACACAGTAACTACAAGAGTAAATCCATCTGGATTTCCAGAGGGAAAAAAAAAAAAAAAAAAGAAGCCTAAGAACAGTACTGCTATAAAAATATTGGCTGACTAAACTCAGGAGAAAAGCTTTATGACAGGAAGGAGCCGGAGCCTCTGCAGTTATATTTCCTGAGCTGCGACAGAACCTCTAACATTTCACAAGGCAAAAGTCATCTTGTCAGCCCTGAGTAACTGCAGAAAAGAAACAACCCTGCAAGAGAAGAGTAATTGCTAGATTAGGTTATTTCATCTTTGCTTTTGCAGTTCCATCAATTCAATTTCTTATTTTCTTGTTTTAATACAGCTAGCAATAGATTTTGCATATGTCTAACGCTGCTCTACCAAAGCACAAACTCTTAACGTTTTCTGACTCGTTTTCAGACTCTTCATCCTATGGCCCCTCCATCTCCTCACAACGTGGAGGTTTTCTGCTCTAGAGACGATGGCACCAACATCAGCTGTTCCATGACACAAACTGCAAGAGAGACACTGAAAACAAACGACCTGGGAGGCAGCAGACTTGGGTTTTGTTACTTCTCAGCCCCTGACTGAAGGTAACTGTGAGCTTATAGTAACAGCAGAGAAGCATGTAACATGCACGTAACAATCTGAAATTACTGCAGCAGAGAATAAACCTCACAGTCACTAAAATCTCTAATCTACTCTGACACCCTCAGACCCCACACACGACGCTGTGTCACTTTCTCCCAGCTCTGCAAACATACTGCCACCCATTAACGTGGCCTCCTGGAAGATCCTAGCACTCTTCCCCCACGTCCAAACAAGGACAAATCTGCCTGCAGGACAGCTACCCATTTCACCTCTCAGCACTCAATGTTCAACCTCAAACATGGATATCACTTGCTGCTGTTTCTGCCCTCAATACAGCCTTCTGGTGATCCAGAGCAAAGGAAAAGACTAGTAACAACTACAAGGAACTCTCCAAACAAGAGAATGAACAGGAGGGAAAAGAACAGAGGCGCTGAAGCAGTGATGAGCAGTTATGGCCGCTCTCACCAACACAGGCAGCATTGGGCTTCCCCATCCACCACCTGGTCAGAGTCCTGCCTGCTTCAACAGACACAGGGCACGGTTCTCTCAGCAAGTAACACACAAGCTGTGTGTCTTCAGTCACATCCAACATCCAGGAGCAACCACTGTGGAAAACAAAGCGCAGCAGAGCACCTTTGGCAGCAGCTGGGAGCTACAAAAGGAAGGAGGAACTGAAGTGTGCTTGCCAACTTATTATCTACCAACTGTGAGGTCAGGACAGACTTCTGCTGAAAGTATTTATTTACAAAACCTGAACAATGCAAACTCTACAGTGTTTGCAGATAAAAAAAATATGTGGCATCCTTTCACTAAATAGTTGGGTTATAACCAGGGAAAATCACATTCCATATCACTAAAAAAAACAACCAAGAAATATTTCACTGAATTTTTATCAAGTTCACATCATTATAACTGGGAAGAATGCAAAAGACACAAATATGATCTTTTTTTTTTTGGCTGCTGTGTGCTTCCTGAACAAAACTGATGAAGAAAACCAACCCCAGGTGCTCCATTTCCCTCTCACAACATTTGAGAAAAGCAGTAACTAAGAACTGGGAAGAAAATATCAGGGACTTTAATCTGCTTCTGAAGCCAGAGCTGAACTTTACCATGTTCTTTCATGACTCAGAACAGCATTCAGCAGAGGAGAACTTGCTCTTGTACAACGCCATAAAACAAACACAGTGCAGTTGGGAAATCATAAAAGATAATATTGATACACCAAGAAAGCCAAAATATTCATGATGCCCAATGGAAAAGTTTCCCTTCCTGTTACTGAAAGCAAAAACTCCACAATCACCATCACGAGCCACTGTATAACTCACGTACCATACCCACACAGTACCAACATGACTAAGGCTGTGCACCGCACACCTCGCTGTGGCACAGGACACAACAGCAGCACTGTGATTTTAATGGTGGTTCCCTCATTAGAGGAGATACTGAATGCCACTCCTTCCATCACTTGACTGGACCCTATTTCACAATAACGCCCCAGGCTGCACAGCACTCCTTCTCCCAGTAAGGAGCTGGAGAAGCACTTCTGAGACGTTCAGTAAGGAGAAGAGAGCTGGCAGTGCGGTGAAAATAAAGGCAGATGCTCGAGGAGAACAAGTTAATTTCCAAGAGTGTCAGTGCTGAGTAAGTGCCTGCTCTGCTCGCAGGAGGCAAGTGGGAGGGCTGACTGACATCAGTGGGAACACAGCTCCGTCAGCGCCTTCGTAAGGAAATGATCACACAGGAGTGCACTGGAGATGGGCTGTGAGAGGGGCCCACAGGAGGCACCGCTCTCATTGGGCTACCAGCGTTCCAGACCAAGCTTGAGGCATGGGTGCAAGCACTCAGGTGAAAGGAAGTTGTGAAGTTTGCCACTTTCCCATTTAAAGATGCAAACAGAACAGTCAGCAACTGAAAGCACTGAGCTCTGCAGCACAGCACCCAATAGCACTGACTGAAAAAAAAAAAAAAACCACCTCGTCAACCCGGGTTCAGGAACGTTAGGTGACAGCTCTCCCGATTACAGAGCAGAATGCCATCCTCATCGCGGGCGATGCTTTACGTAACAGCGATACCACACCAACGACCCGCAGCCCTTCCGACCCGCGCGCTCCCCGTGCCCAGCGATCTGCCGCGCCCGCAGCAGCACTCAGAGCCCCCGGCCCGGCCCCTTCCCAAAGCCGCTCCGTGCCGAAAACAGAGAGCGGAGGGCAAGGAACAAAGCCCCGAGGTCGAATCAGAAGAAGGATTAAACCCCGCGGCCCGGAGAGGAGGCTGCGCCGGCCCCAGCGGCACCGGTAGCGCCCAGCGGCGTCCCGAGCAGACATTTTAGCGGCGGCCCGCGGGGTTTCGCTCCCCGAAGGGCCGGGGATCGCC
>JAOWBP010004313.1:14821773-14843843 GCA_028571105.1 Tragopan temminckii
CCTCTAAGATCATTGTTAGGGACACAGGGTTTGTTCTGCTCACGTTGTCCCAAAAACCCAGACCGAGCAAACAGCCAGGGTGCAAATTATCAGCTGAAACAAACTCCAGCAAAGTCGGAACAAGGCAGCAAGCGAGTTCAACGCCAAAGCTGACTTTGCTGTTCAAAGCTGAACAGGAGAGTTCATCTCTGAAGCACAGAGGTGGCACGGCAGCAGGGCAGCACTCCCACATCCCCAGCCCTGCATGTGCTCAGACTCGCAGCTCAGCACCAAACACAGCAGACAAGAGGCAGCATCAGAGCACACAAAACCTCCCAGGCAGATTCATAAGAAAACCATTTGCATTTGCTCTCACCACACAAATTACTGGAAAGTCTCCTGGGATTTTCTCCCCCTCCCCTGCAAACACCTCTCCCTTCCAGCCACACCTCTACCCGATTTATTCACCTTGGATTTCTGTTTTTCAGCTGTATGCTCAGATGGGTTCACAAGTTTTAACTGTAACAGTTTCCCATGGACTTTCACACTGAAGCACACACTGCTAAGAGATACTTCATAAACACAACACTTCCAAACATCGTACAACACAGCGCTCAGGAGTTAGCACGGAATTGCTCAGCTCACGGCAGCGCAGTGCATTCGCTCTGCTCCATCCCGGCGCTCAGGAGACCTTTGCTGCTCAAAGGAGACCCCGCAATGACCGGCCCGGGATGTCTGCAGGAATTAGCGGTGCAGCTCAGGCCGTGACCACAAAGATTCGAAAGCCTCCCGCTGAGGACGGCACAAACAAGCCACGCTGATGCACAGCAGAGCCGCCTTAGCCGTGTAACGCCGCTAATTCTGATCTACAAAAGGGCTCTTTTCGCCGCGGAGATAACATCACATGAGATACACTCATCTTTAAGACCATTTTCAGCAGACGACAGGACAGCGTACCTTTAGCGTTGTACAGATGAGAGCGCCTTTCCGGCTGGGACCGCTTCAGGCAGGGATCAGCGCCCAGCGCTGCCAGCATCGGCTTCCCGCAGCAACCACACAGCAGCTCTCGGGAGCGCTGCTTCCGAACTTCCCCAAGCACCCCAGGGCTCACCGGCCCTCAAATCGCTGCATAAGCGATCCCTCCGCCTCCTCCCTTCCCAAACCCATCTACCTCCGTCAGTCCCAAATCGCTCTCAGACGAGTAACGCGCTCTCAGCAATCGGACCCGAGCAGCGCAGTTCACGGAGCGGAGCCGGAGCGGATCCCGCTCGGCCCAATGCCCGCAGCGCTGCGAGCGCCCGGCCCCGGGGCGGCACGGAGGTGGGGTCGGGGGAGGCACCGCAGCTGGGAGCGGGAGCTGCTGGGCCGAGGGGAGGAGAACCTCCCCCACACACACATACATACATACACACACACACACATACGTACACAGACATACACACACATACGTACACAGACACGGGGAAAGAGCGGAGCGGCCGCCCGAAGTCGTGGGAACGGGCAGCGCTGTGCAGAGTAACGGCGCGGGTTCCGTTCTGTGGATTTCCGAGCTGCCACGATGGGCTGCCTTACAATTCAGTGCTTTTCTTGCTGAGGGTCACACAAGGACACGCACGGCAGCCCAACAAAACAAACAATTCCTCGTTTCCTACCTTACAGCCACGACCCGGTGCTGGGGAATGCCGGCTGCCAGAATGGCTGGAATTGCTATTTTATTGAAAAACAGCTTAAAAAATCTGAAAAACATCACACGTGGGTACTGTTATTTACCTGGCCCATCTGCTGCCCCAGGCCAAGTGGCAGCAGCAGGATCACTGCTGTCTGGTGATGCTTGTAAGTCCCTTCCAACTGAACTGATCTAAGGACGGGGCAGATCTCAGCTCCACAGCACACGAAGATAGGAGGAGGAACGCCAAGCATCAGCCCCCATCTCCTGGCTTGTCAGAGTTTATTTGGGTTTTTATCCTTTCCATTTCTATAAAAAAAGTAAAATAGAAAGGGAGAAGGACTTCTGCAAACCTATTCCTGTGTTTATTAAGAGTGCTTTGGTTTGTTTTTGATGACTGACCAGCACACTAACCCAAAATGTGTGCCTGATGACAGCACTGCATGGTATCTCTCTACACATAAACCACACTAACAGCAGCATCCCAACCAGCACAGCAAAGCCACCACCTCACCTCCTACCTCCCTCTTTAACAAAGGGCACAGCCTGAGCTGCCTCACAGCCCTGGATTGAGCAGCAGGGGAACGAGCTCTCGTCATTCTTTTTTAATGAATATCTGATTACAACGAGGAGAGACCCAGCAGCTCCTGTGCAGCATTTGCTGAGCAGGTGAGGCTGTGAGTGCCGTGCTTGAACACCGCATATCAACATTTATCACCTATCATCACATGGCTGATGGGAAGCAACGCATGCATGAGTTGTAAACCAAGATTTCAGTACGGAAGAGCTGTGAGTGAGCACTCCACAAGCACGTACCTTCACTGCAGCAAAACTGAAGGGCTTGGACAAAGCCAAGCAGCCCCAGCAGCCCACGAGCAGAGGAAGGCCGGGCTCCATTCCAGTGACCAAAGGAAGGCTGTCCTGTGCCAGGAGGTTGTTTTCACTAAGAGTGAAGTACAGCTTTTCTCACACCGCTGCCTATTCAGTCACCGAACTCGTGTACTAAATGAACCAACTGACCACCCTGCCAAGAACAGCTATTAATTCCAGTGGTACAAAGTGCCCACAGGGTCTCTCCTCAATGCTGTGCTACACGCTCAGCTTCCAGCACTGCTGGCAATGTATCCAAAGGAGCAGCAGTGCACCTCTGCAGCACGCCCTGCTCCTGGCATGGAGAAGCAGTGCAGCTCATCACAGCACTGCATGCAGCAAGCTTTGCACTCAGAGCAGGACACAGCTCCACAGCAGGCACTGAGCTCAGAGTTACAGTGTGTCTGTAGTTAGCTATGGGTCTGCAGCATTATTAAGGGACCTTCCAGAGAGCACCTGGTGCTTCTTGTATTTCACAGCGCTCTGAATCAGCTCAGCAAGCCCAAGTGAAGCATTTTGTTGGGACAGAACAGCTGCACCTGCAATCAATGCTTTTGCACTCTTGTGGAAGCATACAAATGTCACTATCTAGCTACAGGGCAAAGCCACAAGTCTTCTCTGCTTTATCGAAATTCAAAGATTGCTGTTTGTTTGTGATAGTACAAATGAGGTACTTGGTGTTTCCCAAGGAAGAAAAGAGAAAAGATGTTGGAGAGCAGCTTAAATAGTCACGGAATGGCAGAAACCATCATCACGTTTGTCTGACACTGACAGAGAGGGAATGGTTTACAAGCACAGGAGAGCAGCAGATCAGCTCATCACGTGTCACTGCAGGATGTATTTTTAAAATGAACCAAAGTACCAACCTCATCCAAAGCTGTGTTACACAGATGGCCTTAGATCTGATGTATCCCATGGTACCTTTCCTCACAGTCAAAACAGCTTTAAGAGATCTAAGAAAAAAAAGGTTACATTGTTTCACATTAGAGATAGTTATCTGAATTAACTTTCCACTCCAAATGAAAGAATTCTGTAAGTTAATTAAGCATTCTCTGAACGAGCACTCCTTACTTAGAAGCCCTAAGATGTAAAAGCCAGATCACAGGTGGCACTTCCCTAGATTACGGATAGCACAGCTCTAATTAAAAACACCTGGCATGAAAACGCATTTCCTTACACATTTTCCTTATTAAATAAAACAAAAATCCATCCCTTTCATTACATCCTGTAAGAAGAGTTTCTAAACACTCCAAGCACTCAGTGCTTCTCCAGATGGAGTCTTCAGGAGCATCTTATACACGTTTAGCAGTGATAAGCGGCGTTGTTGCCGCACTTTCTTTGATAGCCAACCCACAAACCCCGGAATCCCCGCAGCTCGCGGCATCACTTCGCCTCCCTGCTCCCCCTGCGGGCTGATCCGCGAACAGCCGCGCATTGCAGCTCACCAGGCGGAAAAGTTTAACCCTGAGAAGCGGGACTCGGCGGTGAGATGCTTCCCCGTGCAAAGACTCGGCCTGGCCGCACGCACACACGTGGGTTCCACGGCCAGCTGCGGAGCTTTCCCTTTGGTTTCTAATCACAAAGAAACCTCACGCAGCTGCAACATATATAAGGGCTCGTGCTCGCGCGTTCTTTTTTTCTTGAGCGTTCTGGGAGAGGCGTTGTTAGGCCACAGCTCTGAAGAGCATGGAGGGGACCTGGAGGATCTGCGTTTGTTTCTACTGCTGCATTCACTGGCTTTCTTCTAGCGTCCAGTGCTCCCCCCGCTCCAGGGGTCGCGCAGCACCTGACGAGCTCTCCGGGCTCCCGGGAGCTCCTGAGCTCAGCGAGCTCCACCCGCTGCTGCGGCTGCCCCAGGGCGTGAGCCGAGGCTATGCCCTGCTGCCCCCCCTGCTCAAAGTGCTGTCCGACCAGGGACGTCAGAGCTGGGAAAGCGGGACCCCCAGGCTCCAGCCGGACTCCCGAGCCCTGCGGTACATGAAGAGGCTGTATAAGATGTATGCCACCAAGGAGGGAATCCCGAAGGCCCACAAGAGCCACCTCTATAACACTGTTCGACTTTTCACCCCGTGTTCTGAGTGCCAGCACCGCCACGGGGATCTGATTACAGGTAGGTGTGGAGCTGCCCAGCTCAGACTGCTGTAGGCGTTTTGGTTTTAAATAGTCAACCTCACACCAAATACACACTAAATACAGCAACAGTTCAAGTGAATTTTAAGGCTGCTGTTAAAATTTGTAACTTTAGATGGAAAATCATTAACATAAACCATATTGTAAGTTTATTAAGATCCGTAGCGCCCTCATCTGACTCTTAATCCTTTGCTCTCTGTGAGTTTGGAGATCACTTAATGCACTTGTGTGGTCACAAAGAACAATTTCTAACTGAGAGGAAAAGAGGCAGTGCTGAGCAGTGAGAGAAGCAGTGTGCCGAGCATTCAGCTCCACACCTGGAGAGAGGGCCAGCGAATCTCAGAATTGAGATGGAAATACAAATAACATCATGGGAAATGACGAGAACAATGTATCCTACAGTAGGAATGAATGAGACAGAAATATGCATTCAAAATAGCTTGGAAGCTGTCCTTTCTGCTTCATAAGAAAAAAGCAAACTGACAAAAATGACTTTCTGCTTTGCTGTTAGTCAGATTCACTGGCAGCAGTTGGTCAGGAATATCTGAGCAGGAAGAATAACTGCAATTAATGCTAAAAACCTGAAGTTTTAAAGGGAACCTGGCAGTACACCCTTTAAAACTTACACTATTTCATTTTATGGTTTCCTGTACAATCCAAAGTGTCTGGTTTCTCTTTCCCCTTCCCAGCACTGAAAGGACAACTGCCAACTTTGTGTGCTGTTCCTTAACTGCACTCTAATGCCTCTTAAAACCTTGGGCCTTCTTGGTTTTCTTTAACTTTTGGTTCTGACCTAAGTAGACATTCCATATAATAAAAATATGGGCATCTAAATTGATTTCTGCTGCTGCTTAACAATTTCTGATTATCCA
Source organism: Tragopan temminckii (assembly GCA_028571105.1). Lineage (NCBI taxonomy): Eukaryota > Metazoa > Chordata > Aves > Galliformes > Phasianidae > Tragopan > Tragopan temminckii. The sequence goes on from JAOWBP010004313.1 coordinate 14,827,291, forward strand.
CTATGCCATAGCATTTATGTACTGGTGACAAATCAAGATGCACTAACTGTGCAAGATCTTTGTTTCCCTTCTCAGGAGACCTTCACTCGGTGGATTTGCTCTTCAACCTGGATCGTGTTACTGCTCTCGAGCACTTACTCAAGTCTGTCTTGCTCTACTCATTTGACACCTCAGTTCCCACTTCTTCCTTTACATGCACGTGCCACTTGTCTGTTAAGGAGCATGATTTTTCTAGCCAAGTGTGTCCCAGTGTTTCGCACTCCGTAGCTTTTAGTCTGCACTTTGAAGTTAGAAAGCGCAAGTGGGTTGAGATTGATGTGACTTCTTTTCTGCAGCCTCTCATTGCTACTAGCAGGAGGAATATTCATATGGCTGTGAACTTCACTTGTCTTTTGGGTAACCCACAACATAACACTAAACAGGATAATCTCATTAATATGGCTATGGTCCCCCCTTCTCTTCTTCTTTACCTAAACGATACCAGCGAGCAAGCGTATCACAGGTGGAACTCACTCAGACACAGAAGGAAAAGCCCAGTGCGGCCCAAGCGAAGGAACAGTCTGTTTGCTGATGTGACAGGTGACGAAGGAAGAGAGAGCACGCAGGGTAAAAGGGCATCTCGGCATCGAAGGGAAGAGAGTCTGAAGGAAGCTCCAGCAACTCCGCCTCAAAATTTGAGTGAATATTTCAAACAATTTCTGTTTCCTCAAAACGAGTGTGAGCTTCACAGCTTCCGTTTAAGTTTTAGCCAGTTAAAATGGGACAAATGGATAATAGCACCGCATCGATACAGCCCTCAGTACTGCAAGGGTGACTGCCCCAGGGTGGTCGGGCACCGTTACGGCTCTCCTGTACATACAATGGTGCAGAACATAATATATGAGAAACTGGACTCCTCCGTGCCCAGACCCTCCTGTGTTCCTGCTGAATACAGCCCTCTGAGCGTCCTGACAATAGAGCCTGATGGCTCCATAGTCTACAAAGAATACGAGGACATGATAGCTACCAAGTGCACTTGTCGGTAGTGGGTGTACCCTAAGCTGCTTTACACTTAGTTTGGGTGTTTTGCATTCTCAAAATATTTGTAGCATTTGTGTAATTCTAACAGCTCTTTCAAATTCTTTAATAGGATTTAGCATGGAATAAGAGGGTGTTTATGTAATAGCACTATTTTTGTAGCCACTCAGTCTTTCTAGAATGTGAAAATAAATGTAAATATTTTTTTATTGGAATAATATTGCATTTGAACAGAAGTGGTTTCAACTACCAGATGCCTATTTTAAGCTGTTTTGTTACAGATTTAATAATAAATAAAATAAATGCTTGTCACTCATATCACTTAAATTCAGTGTCTGCTAGTCTTCCACTAGATAAAGAAATCCTTTGTAATGATGCTTCTGCTAAGCTTCTAGGGGAAGAGGAAAGGCTAATGTTAAAATTACTTTCTCAGTATTTCATTCTTTTTCCTTTCCAAATTTTCGATTCCCCTACCACTTTTCTCGTTGTAGGAATGTTGCAGAAAATGCTTACTGCAGGCTGAGAACTCAAGCTAAGGGAGCTTTGGCTGCAGCTCACACAAAGGACTGCCTTGGTAGGGATTTTTTAATAAAGGAATGCAGTGCTGTTTTGTGTGCATGTTTGTTTATTTATTTTTAACAGCTAAGAATAGCTTTTAAAACAATCTGTGAATGTACTGTTGCATAAACTCCTCCATTCTCCACCATCCCTAATGTTAGATCGTGACTCTCACAGTTCCACGTTGCTTGGCCTGGGCGTGCAGCCTTGGGGGGAAGCACAGAACCCAACGGGGCTGCGTGTGGCTCATGGCACGCTGGCAGGGCAGCAGGAGAGCTTCAGTGCCTCTGCGTGAGCCTGAAGGGTGGCGTGGAGCTGCGGTGCTGCCTGGCACAATGCAGCCTCTGCTGATCGCGTTAGCCTGGGGCTGCTACACTAAAGACAGTGCTTGCTTTGGCTCTGTGTGAGGGTACATCTTACCGAGAGCTCAAGGCAAAACAGCTCCATGTCAAACAAACTCCTGCCTCAAGTCAGCCTTGTATTTGATTGGGTTAGAAAAGGGTTCCTCGCCGAAGAAGCGTTGCTCCCACCAGTCCGTTTCAAACGATGGGAATTCAGCTCTGCCAAACATTTGTTTATTTAAAGTGGTCTCCTTCCGAATGATCTCTGTGGTTCTTTCCTCAGTGATAAATTCTGGCAACATCCTCTCGTGTCTTTTTCTCACAGCGTTTTTGTGGGGATTGAAGAGATGGGGTACGCTGCGGCTGATTCAGCCGAAATAAGTCCGGAGGTGTGAAAGAAAGTCATCGGGGCTTTAGCACGAGTGTGAAAAAGCTAATTCAAGAAAAAGCATTCACGCTACGGAAGCTGTACTGCGGGCAGCTAAAGTACAGTCACGGAAATGCGTAACCTCGTGTCAGAAATCTGCGGTGCCTTACGGGGCTCATCCTGCGCGGCGCGACGGCACGGCCTTCGCTCTGCAGCGCTGTACGGCGGTACAGCAGCGCGGATCTCCGGCCGAGGAGGCGCGGAACCGCGAGCATCGGCGCCGCCCGCACAGCCCGGCGCCCAGGCTTTTCCCACCCTCGGCAGCTTCGGACGCCCCGCTCCTCTCCTTTCCCCTTCCCTGCAAAGTCAGCAGAAGCTGCATCTCTAACGGAGCTGATCGGCGTGTGCGGGGCCGTGGAACCGACGGGACAGCGCGGCGAGCTCCGCAAGCAGCCCTGAGCGGAGCGGCGATCGGCCCGGCCTCACGCACTGGGGGCGCGCACCGCCGGCGGTAACCCGCAGCAACCCGTGGTGACCAACGGCCGCCGCGCGGCCCGGAAGCGGAAGTAGCAGCTGAGGTTCCTCTTCCGGGACGCGCGGCGGCAGCGCAGCCCGCAAGGTGACACGGCGCCGCCATGGGCATCCACTTCGGGAACCTGGCGCGGGTGCGCCACATCATCACCTACAGCCTGTCGCCTTTCGAGCAGCGAGCCGTGCCCAACATCTTCTCGGACGGGCTGCCCAACGTGTGGCGGCGGTTCAGCTCGCAGGTCTTCAAGGTTGCGCCCCGTGAGTAGGCGGGGCTGCGAGGAGGCCCGGTGTCCCCGGGCTGAGGGAGGCGGAGGGGGGCAGCGGGGTTTTGTAGCGAGGTGTCGTGGCGGGGTTCGTCGGTTCCGAAACGCCGCGGGGGGCCCGGGCCGCTCCGTGCCTTGCCCTGCGTCAGCGGTCCTTTTCCTTTCCAGCCTTCGTGGGCGCCTACCTCCTCTACTCCTGGGGCATGCAAGAGTTCGAGAGGCTGAAGAGGAAGAACCCTGCTGACTATGAGAACGACCAGTGACTGCGCCTCTTGGACGTTACCGCTCTGTATTACCAACGGCTTGTTGCTGTGCTTGTTCGCGTAACCGGAGAGACGGGGAGATAATATATAATAATGCCTAATAAACTTTAACTTTGTCCCATGTCTTTGTATGGAGTCTGCGTCTTACAGTGTGTAAGGTGAATTGCACCACGTTATCTGTCAGGTGAATTCCATACAGAGAGATAACTGTTCTAAAATTCTCTAAGCTCCAATTGCTTTATTTTACATTTCCAGACTCTCTGACTCTACTTTCTGGAAATATTTCTCAGTGCAGTTAGTTGAAGACAGCCCTTGCTATAATACAGGTGATGAGAAATAACAGTACAGAGGCGAGCTCTTTGATCCCTTTATCTTTCCCTCACTAGCCACTTTTTGCTTGAATTAGAATACACTCTAGTCTCTGTACCTGTGAAGAACAAACAGTCCGATATGATACTGACAAAAATTGCCCAACCTGACTGACGGTTCAGAATTGAATATGAGCTTTGACCCTCTATACAGTTACCAGGTTATCGTATTTATTAATAATAATCAGATGATAAAGTGCAGTTGTGATGTTTGGTTAGTGTTAATTGGCTGAATTAAAAGCAGTTCCTAGGGAACTACAAGGAAGTAAAAGGATTATTTTAACACCCAAAGATGATTTAAGGAACTCTATTACTACTGTTATATTTTCAAACACACGACTACAAAATTCACCCTGGGGCTGTTAAGCATACGGCACACTTTGCTCTCCAAAGTCCAGAACGTTTGGCTCGTCCTTTTATCCTTTTTTTTTTCTTTTTTCTTTTTTTTCCCAGTGTTGAGCTGTCTGTCTGTCTGTCTCAAATTCAAGCACAAGCAAAGTAACACATTTATCTCCCTGTCACGCTATTCCTGTAGCTGGTACTGAAAATTTATCTAATCTGCAGAGCGTGACGTTTTTCTGTGATAGTTCCTTTGTGGGTTAAGGGCTGAGCTGTCTGGAAGGCAAAGATGCTCAGTCTTTCACTTCAGCAAGCTGGGGGATATACAACTTTTATAGCTAAGGTTTTCTTGTTCTGTACTCCCAAGTGCAGTCTGAGGTTGGCAGAAACGAGTAAAGCGAGCTACTCAGTGCTGCAAGTTCTGCTACAAATAATTTCTGTTTAACTCTCCTTCAGTTCAATCCTATCTTCCACTTAACAAGGGAACAATGAACTGAGTACTCCAATTCTGAGAGCAGCCAAAGATGTCCGCAGGCATACTTCATTCAGAACTCTTACTTGGGTCCTATTTACTTACCTTCAAAGAGCGACAGCAGTTGATTTGTAGCCTGAATAACAGGACATCTAAGCTTCGTACAGTGGGAGCTTGAGTCAATACTTTTTTTTCAATGCCTCTCAGCAGTTCTGCTGAGCATGAGCAGCTCAGAACAGAGCCCAGCCTTTCTGATGAGGTCTCTGCCCCGATTCACAGACAGCTGAACTATGTCCCGACCAGCTGCTAGACTACTGTAAACAGGTGGCACGTTCAGCTGCCGCTGGTGAGTTTACCTACAACCCAGCAGCTCTGTGAGCCTCGAGCAGCAGCACTGCCAGGCCCTGGCTTTTAACCTTCATGCTGCAGGGTCAGCAGATGGGCTGGAGCTGCTCCCTGTCTGCTCCTGCTGCAATCCTGCTGAGCTCTTCTCATCTCTGCAGTTGCCTGCAGGCCCAGCCCGTGCAGCAGGGAGCGAGATGCAAACCCAGCACACGGGCATGCTGTGGTGGCTCCCACCTGCCAGGTGGTGCGTGGGAGTTCAGCTGAGTGGCCTTTCAGAATCTGAACAATGCAGTTGCAAATGTCTCTGTCACCTAATTTATTACTGATGTTCCTTCACTAAATGCTAAAAGTGGCAACACAGCCATGTTTTACGTTCTCTTTTTCAATTGTTTAAACAATTGCGATGGCTATCTACTGGCCAGCAGTAGACACCTGGACTGCGCTGCATTTGCATACATGGAAACAATGTCCCTTTTTTTTTTCCTTGCACAAATGAAACAGATTGCATCCTAAAAGGGATGTGCAACTATGCAGGCACTATGAAGAACCCAGGAGACACAACAATTTTGACGTATCATCACAAATTACTAGTTTTAGCTAGCCAAAAAAGCTGAGAAACAATGACATGCTGAAGACACTGCTCTTAGAGCTGAGATGCCATTTCAAACCACAGGTGAAGTCAAGACAAACCAGTGGCTCTTTTTCCTGTCTCCGCTCTATAGTGCCTAGCGAAGAAAGGAATAATTAAAACTCAGATGTATGTAAAGAAAGGATTCAGTGGAAGAAATGATTGAGAAATTCACAGCCAAATGTAAAAACAAGCAAACAAACAAAAAAAACCAAAAAAACAAAAACACAAAAAAAAAACCCAACGCTGAAGTTCAGCTATTTGATCTGCAATGACTGTGTGAGACCCAAGAATGTGAAATAAAGACCAGTTTCGATTCTTCCTCACAGGGAAGCAAGACAAATAAGGGGAAGTGGAAAAAGTTAAGAGGAACATCAGGACAGGAACAAATCATCCAGCAGTGGATTGGAGGCAATATGTTGCAAAGGGCTTTTATTTAATCCCAGTGAAATTTGGGCTTCACAGTAATCATTTGTAGGCTGGAACCTGACAACAAAGCAGGTATTATCTTAATCTATGTAACTTGCCTTCCACGCTGGCACTTATGCCTCCACATTAAGCAATCACAGAAAACTGTAGCCTACTGCATTCACATTTGGATTTATAGTGCAGCTAAAGCATAATTATTTTTATACAGTACCTGACTACTTGATCAATTTATTTATTTATTAGAACAGACTGCTTCAAAATCTGCATGGAGAACTTGACACAACTACATCAGTATTCTGTTACTCTGCAACTGAAAAAATCATTTCCTTGACAGATACTTGGACATACACGGTAGCTGGATGCATAAAATATCACCAACAAAAAGGAGTAAATACTGACAGGGTACATTTACAGAGTAGTAATCTTAGAAACACACTACTCCTACTTGTCTCAGTGGGGGACAAGTGGGACAAGCATGTCTCAACTTTGGTATTTTGGAAAAAATGAGAGGCAGTATGTAGTCCTTTTTAAACATTATTTTCTCTAGGCTGTTGGCAATCTCGTATCACCACAGAAAAGTTGAAGATTCCCCTTAATTACAGTCTACCTGTCCACATCAGTGAGAATTTTGTTGGCACCTTTCAGAAGATTAATCATGAGTTACACTGTGAGATACAGACTACAGCAGAGTGTTCATCTCAATAAACCAATCTTGCTGCATAGAGCAACTCACCTCCACAAAATCCTTGCAACCATCTCTTCTACTTTTGTGCTTAGCTATCTAGAGATTAACTGCACATGAGGATCCTTGAAAGAACAGATCTGTTATTTACCTATCAAGTAATAACACAATTTTTCCATTCCAAACCCCACATGGAAAATATTACATCAGATTCTCAAGTACTACTTTGTGGAAAGAAAGGCTAAATGGCTTGCTTGTGATTCTTTTACACACCAACAATGAGAAGCAGAATCGAAAGTTTAATTCTCTGCTCCAAATACTCTCAGGAGAAAAGTATTTACCTCCCAGCTGGCAAACTCAGAGCTATGCATACTGTGAATGTCACAGAAGTCAAATAAGGTTATGGCTTTTTGATCTTCACCATGATACTGTTGGCCACCCACACTTTTACTTGCTAGCGCACAACGGAGTTCTGGTAACATGCTTGATAGACTTTAAAGAAGGAACAGTTGGCAAATCTGGTAAGCTGACCAGACAAAGTACAAGTGGAAGGAGAGTAAATTATTAGCTAGATAGATAGGCCTTGAACCAGATCACTTCAGTAGATGCTAACTTTGTAATTCCCTCTTGCTCCTAAATGAACTTTGTTCTTGCAATGACTGACAGCTGATGCAGCGATAAGAGAATGAAGTCTATAAAGATCTGGCTGTAGCTTGGGAAGTTCTATTCGGGGCTCTTCCAACCTCCTCTGCCCACAGCTGCTCCTACAGTTGAAGTGGCAGCTCATACTGTGAAGATGCACTGTTTGAAAACTGTGGCATTCCTTTTATTCTTCTCACTGCTGCTCAGTCAGGTAAGCACAGATAACTATTTGAAGTGCTAGCTCAAATGTCAGGCAGCAAAGAGGTGCATGAATGAGAGAAACTGGCAGGAGTCTGTTGTATGGGTAGAGCTCTTTTAGCAGATTCAGCATCCCAAAGAAGTGGAGTGACTGCCTAGTGAAGATGGGTTACTCTGAAAAGTAATTGAGCAAGTAACTCTGCCTTCCCTCCCAAAGTAACTAAAACGTTGATTTTTAATAACTATTTCTTTAGGACTCGGATAAAAGCAATTATACTTTAAGAGAGCAATATCTGAAAGCAAGGAAGATTTAAAGTCCTTCACTTAAAACTGTTTAAGATGATTGACCCGAGCATCAAAATGACCCCCTGCCTACTGCTGCTGCATGCTCCTGACAGTTGGCTGCAACTCTGTTCCAGGTGCACTGTGCTTCTCTGTACCAACCACAGCCTCTCCCAAGACAGAAGCGGATGACGCCTTTCTGGAGAGGAGTCTCACTGAGACCCGTTGGAGCCTCATGTAGGGATAACAGTGAATGCATTACAATGCTATGCAGGTAACTAACCCTAATCAATATCAAAGCTCAGAGACGCTTGATACTGTGTTATGTAGAGGAAGTTCCTTCTTATTCTCAATCAAACAAGATATGGGATTAATTCTGTGCATAAAAGAAAAAGATGCCAGGAATAAGGATGGAGCAATAGATTCAGACCTCTTTTGTTAGCTGTACAAACAGACCAGAGTCCAAGTGCCCTTGACGACAAGTCTTAGCCATTGCAATGCAACCCCAAAAAAGTCATCTCAAAAAAAGAAAAAAGAGCACAGAATTCTAGACTGAATTTAGGTATTGGCTAAGAGGCCTTAAAAATTAATCCTTCTTAAAGGCAATACTGTTCACTTTAAAGCATATATTAATTAATGGGGACTACTTAAGCTCTCAGTTCAAAGAGAGCTAAAATACTAAAGCCAACATTCCTCAGTTGCACACTAGGTATGAGTAAGTTGTCCAAATACATACAAAAAGTGATGCTGAAGTTACTTAGTGACTGAAAGCTGATTTTGTGTGGCACCTACTGTACTCCTGCCAGAAAGCAAATGGAAGAGGAGTAGAACACATACATCACCTACAAGCAAATGCTACAGGAAAAGGTGGTCAGGCTCCTCTTTTGCATGCATTTGTAACGCTTCCTTTGGTTCTACCGACTAGCATGGATGAACTGTAACAGCAGCTACAGGAAGATAAATAGACAGAAAGGTGTCTCTTATGTATAATTTGTCCACCACTGTCTGACCATTTAGACCTGGGTAACATGTACTATTGAGTTACCACGGAAAGCAAAGAACGTAAAGTGAATAAAGCCAAACTGAATCGAGTCAGTGAGATCCACAGCAGCACCACTGCGACAGCTGAGTAAGATGAGCGCTGCTAGGGCCAGACAGACCTGTATAAGCCCTGCACGGCTGCCAGTCTGAGCTGTCAGTGCCTGATGATGTTTTGTCCTCCAGGAAGAACCGCTGCTTCCTTAGAACGGCCTCCGAGTGACCTGCCATGAAGAACACCCACCACTGTTACTGCTACCATGGCTCAGCTCTACTTGTGACGTATTTATTGACCACTCAGAAGCTACGACTGCAAATCAGCAAAAAGTACATTCGACTTTCCTGTCATAAGAACTGGTAAAAGGACTTCAAAGAGATGGAGAGCATTTACTCACCAAGGCTGTACCTCTGCAGCACGCACTGAGGATGACTCTGGCCAAGCTCAATAAAAGGACTCTGCATCTCACGTTTGTTTTGTTTTCTTTTTTGTAATTGTTCATATATATATATTTTTTTAAGGTGTGTATTAAAAATTTATATTCAGCAAACTACCTGGACTTTTCCTTGCATCCTGTGACCAAAGTGTATGGTGACAGCACATCAGGCATTTCAAGCAGAAGTGCTTATTTCACAGTGGACTTTAGACATTTATCTTTCAACCTGGCAAGCGCGTAAAGTTGATCACGCTTCCATCTCATTTCAGTCTCAACAGCTGAACTCTTATCCGTACTTCAAATAAAGGCCTGTTAGAAGAGAGAGCAAACAAACTGATAATAATAGTGCTAGCAGATTCAATATACTAAATATATCTGGTGATAACTGGAAGACGTATTTACTTTTAAATTATTTCTAATCAAAATTGCCTACGTCCCAAGCTGACCTCCCCGCCTGAAGAATCCTATTATTTCAACATACCTGTTATCAAAATCAGATTTTGACCAGATAGGCGTTAACTCAAAGAGCTGAGAGAAACAAAGCTACTTTAGATTGACAAATATCAACAGGTCTGAGACACATATATACTGACTGTATCTTCCCTTGTTATATACAGAGCGCTGGGATCAAAAAAGAAACCTCTGCTTAAAAACACAGCGGCAGGGAGCAGACAGCCCACTCAACAGACACGACCACTCTGAAGTTTAATACAGAAAATCTATTTGATATTTATTAAACTTAGTTTCTCCAGTTACAGTTTTGCATTGTACAAAGCATTTTAATGACACAGTAGTTAAAAAGATCTTTACAAATTGAAATGTGATACCCTTTTCTCCAAATATTTTAATTGCCATAAATTTGTTTAAAAATACACATTAAACGCATGTTTCAGACACTAAACTTTCTATAATCTCAATACCACAAAATACATAGAATATACTATACAGATGTGGAAAAAATCTAGTTAGTATATAATACTTTGCTCACCATTAACAGCTTTATTACGTGAAATGCACATACTGACTTAGAAATCCTAATTTTGAGCCCCAAAGTACCCTTTGAAATTTCAAATGTATTGCAACAAATAAAATCACAGTTGGTGTGTTTTTTTAGGTTTTGGTTGAAGACAGACGCCTAAATATTCTGATAGAAACAAAACGCAACACATGGACTCGTCATGTACAAAGTGTGAAACAGAGACATCCCGTTAGTTACTAGCAGTACCTTTCTGTATGATTCATAAGGGCTTCATTTATAAGCGACAGGTGAAAAGTTACCTTCCCTCACCCACAAACCCTCCCCCAAAAAAACCCTTCTTCATCAAATAATAATTTCAATTAAGATAAAGGATTTTTAATAAATATATAAGCACTTTATCCTCCATATACAAAATTTCTTAAAACAATTTAAAAGGGGGACCAGATACAAATGTCAGGAACTGTGCTTGCAAAAGTCATGCCTGGTCCTTAGAGTTGAGTTTTCAGATGTGTAACGTCAATGCAGCCGAAAAGAAAGGCTGCAGAGGTTCTGTGCACCCAACGGCACCGATTCCCAGGGCTGCATATAAAAACCAAGTCAGGGAACACTGCGTTCCAATTTGCCTGTATCAGCTCCAATAGCAAACGCAGAGAGGTACGGCAGGAATAGGTACATTTCCATTAAGTTTCCAGATGAAATTAAAACGTTTACATAAAGATAGCCTATATAAACCCTAATGCTGTAACACAGCATTTCAAATTGCTCAGTATAGTGTAATTCAGTTGAAACTCAGCTGAGATGGGCAGAGAGCAAAGAACTAATGCTGTCGATGGCTGATCTAGCAAAGACCAGAGCTCTCGCTGAGAGAAAAGTGTCCTTACCTCCACTAACCCCTCCCTCCCTGCCTCCCCCCACCCCCAACACTGCTGCTTTCAAATGGCATCATGGCATCAGAAACCAATTCCTTGAAAAGTAATGGAGTTTGACACACATCACGATTCCCTGATTGATTGCTTTTAGGTAACTTTCACACTTTGGAGATTTGCCTCCTGGAACAGCTCTGTATTTGTCTGAGTTGGCCACCAAAAGCTTTGGCTAGTCTTCACACTTCAAGACATCCAGCATTAACATACAGGTTTCCATAACACTGTTTCATTAGATGGAGTGATTTAAGCCCTGACCAAAATATTTGTCAGAAATCTAAAAATTTGGAAGTTGCTTACTCCCCAGTGGGTAATTCAAACTCGACTTGCTCAGGCCCTTAACATAAATGCTGCGGTGACAGTAAATATCTGTTAGGTAAATGAAATATTAAATACAGCAAAGGTAGTCTCTCTTTCCAATAGTTTCCCATTTTGGAAAACTACATAATTATCTGCCTACGGCTTTATTTTACTTGCCCCGGGCAAGCACAACATCATTTCCATAAAGTAATGACTCTCTGTATGTTGGGGCCATTCATAAATACATTTCAGGGCTTTTTTTTTTCTTTTGTTATCACAGCAATCAAGCCTCAGCAATCTAAAGGAATATACATTGCACTCCTGTATAATATGCAAGATTTATCACCAGTAAGATGGTGACTCAGCACTCAATAAATAATATATCAATATAGTCAGTTGCACCATAATCTAAAAACAAGTATAACATATACTTTGGACAGACTGATTTCATATATATATACATATATATTAAAAGACACATACAATACAAATTGCATACTGCCATCAAAAGCCAAGAAGAGCCATCCACGCGCTCTACTTTATGGCTAATAGTTTCAAATCAAAATAAAAGTATTGGGCTGTTTTACTCTGGTGTCCTGAAGATTTGATTATAAACATAAATGGTTGCACCTTATCATCTAGTAACCTGCAGGTTTCACAGCAAATCCAAATAATAGTGATATCTGAGCAAGCCTAGTCTGATTAAGCCATTTTTAAGATTCACCAACTGGGACCGCGTTCAGGAAGGGAATTAAAATCACAGCATTGATATGTATTTAAGATACAATCGTTTAGGGAATCGTTGAGGAAGCTGGCAGTGAGGGATCCCCTCCTCAGCATCCACTGCAGCCTGCCTTAGCGCTGACGCCGTCTGCATTTCCACCGCTGTTGTGCAGAGGTTAACAAAAGGACAGAGTTGGACTGTTTGTCTGCACTGTGGCATTGGGATGGAAGCATATTAAGTATTTGCATTTTTTTATAGCTACGAAATCTGACAAAGTACACAACTTCTGTCTTTGAAACCACGGTAAATCCCAAATCAGATATGCGTTTGGAAGCATGGAATTTAAGTTTCTCTGATTGAAATAGCCACAGATGAGTAAGGCATTTCTTTTCAAATAACAAGACCACTGCGCATCTCCCATACGGACAGAAAACCTGGGACAGCACTCCAGGGAACACTTCCCTGTGACAGATTCTGTCAGCCATTTCAGGTCCACATTTTGACACAACGTAAGAAGTCTTTCAGTTACGTGATGACAATATTTTAAGACCCACCGACCCGGGGACAAGTTATACATTTTTTTAAGAGACAACTGCGTGTGACACCAAAAGGTATTTGTGGGACTCTAAGGAAATTAAAAAAAGAAAATAAATTCCCAGAGATGAGACCATTCCTGCTTACAGTCATGGTCACTGTGCACAAAGGAGCAAGCCGAAAGCAGCCGCGCCGGCTGGTGCAGCACTACACAAAAAAATCAACTATGAATGCAACTTCTACAAAGGTATTTTTTATATAGCGTCAAAAGAGTGCTAGGCACTTTAGAGTATTAAAGGAAAAATTAGTTGACAGTGTCCCATTAAGCAGGATGCAGAGTCTGAGGGTACAGAGTTCTGTCTCTAACAGCAAACACGAAAAGAAACGCGATCTTGCACAGTGATTCAATAAAAAGGATGCTCCAACCAGCAGACCTGATCAGTGATTCAGCTGTAATGGGAAAAGTCACAGGTCTGCTAACCAACCACGTGTTGGTTCGTACGTAGCAAAGCTCTTCTGGAAGTACAAAACACGCTGGAACGCAAAGGAAGCTCTACGAATATGCAGCTACCTTTTAGTAGGTTACTCATTTGCAAAACTTCTAAACTCTTAAAGCCCATAGGACATACTGCAGTACTAAGAGCGTAGAATTCTATTCCTTCTTTCGAGGTTGCCATGATTTTGGCACTTAACCACAACGACACAAAACTTTAGTGCAATATTTTTTCCTGAACGTGCGCGTTCATCTCTGGTACAGAATTAAGGGTTAAATGGGAGATAAAACAAAGCAGCATTCCACAATCGCACTCCAAAATATTCAGAGCTTGACTCTTTAAAAGGAGACCACTGCAACGAGAAGTCAGTTCGCATGACAGACACTGGTACTTTTAAAAAGGAAATGGAATTTTACCCAAGTACTGCAGAAGACCACTGCATACAGTACACCTGGTCCTGCTGTAAAACATCTTGTAAACAGTTCATAAAATCTTCATCTAAAAGTAAGGCATAAGGCACACCAGACATGTTAGGGGCACTAAGCAATACTGAAAGCAGTAGCATTTTAAACCTTTGACTCAGACAAGCACCTCACGTGGAAAGGTACTTTGGTTTACACGTTTTGGGAGCAGACGACTGCAACTCCACAAACGGTTTCTGTTGCACCAACTCACTTCCTCTCAAATGAATATTCTGCTCCATCAAATGCATCAAACACGAATGGGACCTTCATTAATATGGGGTAAATACAAGTTTTAAATCCATTCTGCATAAAAACGATTAGACAACTTCCCTGTAATAGCAGGTGTGCTCCCCACCCCACAATGGCTGTTGCACTGTCATGCTGTAGTGTCCATTAACCATCAGACCCTAAAAGGAAAAAATGGATCTCCGTCTCTACTTAAGATTCCTGATTTTCCAGTCAATGAAAAAGATGCAAATGGCAGTTCTGGTAGGAACTTAACTACTGTTGGTTTTTTGTTTTTTTTTTTTTAACCACAAAACTGCGGACTTTGCAAGTGTCAAAAAATGACAAGCAAGGAAACAAAATGCGTTTTAAATGAAGAGATATAAAAAAGCACAAGATTGTCCATTTCAGAAACCTTTCCTATATGCATCGCACCTATCAGACCGAAGTTCATTCCTACACCATTATTCTGATATTACGTCAAATGCAAATTACTGCAATGTTTCATGATTTGTTATAGTGTTAAATCAATGTTTTGAAACTGCCTTGAAAGCAACCCAAGTCAGATCCAGCTAAATATTTTTCCATATAAATTTCTTTAAAATTCATTTAAATGAAGTATTTTAATACGTAGAAGAATATCTGGAATTTTTCTATTTAGTACAAATTCTGCAATAATAAAACTCTAGCTGTCATTTATTAGCTGATTCATAGGCATTAGGCATGAAAAGTATGGTGTTTCTACACGTTAGAACCTATCAATCCTAATTCCTTTTACAGGTTCTACCACCACAAGACATTACAGAGTAACAAAGCTCACAAAGTACTTAAATAAAGTGTCTATGTTTAATTTTTCCTAAGTACTTGGAAGGGAAAATTTAGGGAAGAAACGGCTAAAAACTGCCCAAAATCGGGCTTTTCAAAATTAAAATTAAAAAATTAAAATAAATAGGATTTAAACCAACTATTTACGTATTATGACGGGAATTCCAATGACCCAATCTATCCATGATAGATTAGCAAAGCTACACCTTTATATGTCGCAAATTTAAAAATATTTAAATAACTTAAGAAGGGAATACTGAAGGAGTCCATTAACAAGATGATTTTGGGTTAAAACACAAAACACAAATCAGGATGGGAGACATGTGAAAGCATTCCTTGCTCTTAGTGTCAACTAAGCAATGTGTTATGGCAGTCTTCCTTATTGACATGACACAGTGTTGTGGAGATAAATCAGAGGCAGCGAGAAAAATGTGTTCTATTTTCCATTCCTTCAGTTCAAAGTATCACTTGGCATCCAGGCGCAACCAGTGTAGTCCCTGACGGGTGTAACGCACTAGGTCTGTCATGATGCTTGAATTAAAAACCAGAGGGCCCATAGCTTTATCCAGTTCAGCAAAGAACTCTAAAACAACAGAAACACAAATTAGGCACAGTCTTTCGCACTGGCTGCTGTACGGGAAATACTGCGCTCCCTAAAAGAACACCTTCTCAGCACAAATCTTCCAGATCAAGGCAAAAGAAATGGAAGATGGCTGAACAACAGCAGAAGAAAAAAGAAAGGAAAGAGGTCCTTTCTAGTCCATTTCTTTACTGTTTTGCAGAAGACAGATTGAGAAGCATAATTACACTGTGGTTTACACTGTGGCCTTCTCAAATGTGCATATTCACTTCAGGATTTCAGAACAGGAAATGCACCAAGTTGTACTTTCTGCAGAGAACAACTTACAGGAAATGCAAGATTTATTTATTTATTTTAAGCATAGCTGGTAGGAAATGTTACATCTCCAGCAACACCAACTGACAACCAAGACAGCCAGCTCAGGGCATCGCTGTCATCAAAGGAATTACTTTCCATCTTCCTTTTGCAGAGGACCCAATTAAGTACCATTGTGCACCGTTAACTGTAACTCCAAAATTGAAAACCTGTCAGAATTTAGCACAACACGCAAGCCTGAGGTTATAACTTGCCTTTGTCTACCCTTACCTTTCTGTTCTTTAGACAGCTGTTCAGCTTGGTCCCAAATTTCAGTGGCATAGAGGAAGTTGGATGTAACTTGGACATAGCTGGCTGCCATCTGATGGATCCTCTGGGGGATCGTCACTGAAGACCCGCTCCCTGAAGGGTTGGCTGCCCCAGAAGAGTAATTTCCTGAATTCCCTGGAGACAGCTTTGGAGAGACCGGAGACGGCATACCAACAGGCTTGCTGCTTATCCAAAGAAAAACATTACAATGTAAAAGGCACGCACAGGTATGTCAGGTGCATCGTGCAAACCTCTCTTCCTACAGCTCAGAACATGGGATGCTAAAGCACTCCCACTTCACACACTGAGAAGTCAAGATTGGCCCTGCAACAAGTGAAAATCTCTGAGGTTCCTCCAGCTCCTGTATTTTAGCCTCACAGCCAAATCGATACGCAGCATCTTTCAATTAAATTCATTGCTGAAATAAATTGAATCTTACATAGTAATAATGAAAAAATTAAAGCAAGGCAATTATACTGTCATTATATTTTCAAGTAACATGACACAAATCTGAAATGCCCTCCAAATTTATTTATTTATTTATTTTGCAGATTAATCTATAAAAAAATCTATTGTCATATTTCAAGAACAGAAGTAAATTGTTATACTATGGAAGAGACAATCGTGAAAGCACTTGTAGCCATCTGGGCTTCAAGTGCATCACTGCAGCACTAATAAAGCTAT
>JAOWBP010004313.1:14855104-14874554 GCA_028571105.1 Tragopan temminckii
GTGGTTGAACCGTGCTGCGTCCTCGGCTCGGCCGGGCGCTGAGCTCGGGGCGTCCGGCACTGAACTGAGCGTTCGGTGCTGCCCGAGCGGGGCTGGGGTCGGGAAAGCCCCCGCGATCGTTAGTCCAGCCGTGGCCCCGTGTGCGTGCCCGTGTTGTCCTCTCGTAGGGTCCCGCTTGCGTTTTCCCGAGGCTTCCTTGTGGTTTGTGGTTGGTGACGTTTGCGTTTCTGATT
The DNA here is from genome assembly GCA_028571105.1 of Tragopan temminckii. Taxonomy (NCBI): domain Eukaryota; kingdom Metazoa; phylum Chordata; class Aves; order Galliformes; family Phasianidae; genus Tragopan; species Tragopan temminckii. Next base: position 14,855,338 of record JAOWBP010004313.1, read on the forward strand.
TTGGAAGAGGGGAAGCTGTGCCGAAATGGCGAAGATTGAGAAAATGAGCATCCTGGGAGTGAGGAGTTTCGGTGTGGAGGACAAAGACAAACAAATTATCACCTTCTTTAATCCCCTGACTATTCTGGTGGGACCCAACGGCGCAGGGAAAACGGTGAGAGCTCCGCTGCCAGCCCTGGGCTCGGCCGAGCCCCACACGGTGCTTTTCATAGGAAATTGGTGGTGCTGATTAGGGTGATTAATCGTTAAGGTTGGAAAAGATCGCTGAGATCATCTGCTCCAACCATCGCCCCGTCCCCACCGTGCCCGCAAAAACTGCTTCTGCAAAACCGTCTTCTCACGATGCTGAGAAGTGAAATGCCGTGTCTTGTTTCTCCCTCCCCTCCTGTCTAACTTTTATTTGTGAGTGTTTGGCCATCGCTGTGTTTTGACTGTTGCCCATCTTTTTTATTCTAAATTCTCATTCTAATTATGTGCTTCTTTCTGTTCTCTCAGACCATCATCGAGTGCCTTAAATACATCTCCACTGGAGATTTCCCTCCTGGTACCAAAGGAAATTCGTTTGTTCATGACCCAAAGGTCAGTGATTAGATTTAGTAGATTTAGCGTGTGTGTAGTTCTCAGTAACGTCCCCAGCTGCACTCAGGCCGGTGAAAATAGGGATACTCAGGGATTTGGTAGACGTGAGCTGACCATATTGTTTCAAGAAAAACAGAACTAGGGGTTTCTAGAGGCTGGCAGGGCTTGCACTCATTTGGAGGTTGAGAAGAGTTTCCCTTACTCACTCTCTTGTTGTTTCTACTGAAGGTTGCCAACGAAACAGATGTGAGAGCTCAGATTCGATTGCAGTTTCGAGATGTTAATGGAGAGCTCGTAGCTGTCCAGCGATCCATGGTTTGTACCCAGAAAAGCAAGAAAACAGAATTTAAAACACTTGAAGGGGTCATTACCAGAACAAAGTACGTTTTTTACTGACTTCAGTGTGAAATTCGGTTTGAGATCTGTATATTTTTATGTATAAAATGAGAAGACTTCACGATGTGTTCTCTGAAGTTGCTGCCTGTGCTCTTAGATGAAAGGTCTGGAGTTCTAGCTCTTGATCTATTAACTTCAAAATCTCACGTTTGAAAGCCATTGTTTTAAGAACTGCTAACATCTATTGACTTGTGTTTATTTGAGAGTTGTATTACTAATAATATGGGTTGAAAGTAGCATTGCATGGAAGGCATAAGCTTTACTTCCTTTAGCACCACTTTCAGGGCATGGTCAGCCCATGTTTAACTCCAGTCTTCACTATTTAAGAAGTGTGTTCACTTGCCTTGATTCAAAATTGGTTTTGCTCCCTCTGGTGGTTCTGCAGAGCTTTTTGATGTGTAGTACTCTTGACTAGAGACGTTTACTGTAAAGTGCCAATGTTTTAAATGGTAATTATGTACTGTAAAAATCGTTACTCTTAGTAAGCTTTGTAACCAGTACAATGGAAAGTGCTTGTAGTGTTGTTGTTGTTCTTAATTTAAAAAAGCTTAAAAAGAGTTGCTAACAACTGTGGCTTTTCTTTCTGTGCTAAGTAGGCATGGCGAGAAGGTCAGCCTCAGCTCCAAGTGTGCAGAAATTGATCGAGAGATGATCAGTGCCCTCGGCGTTTCCAAGTCAGTGCTTAACAATGTCATTTTCTGCCACCAAGAAGAATCCAACTGGCCATTAAGCGAAGGGAAGGCCCTGAAACAAAAGTTTGATGAGATCTTCTCAGCAACAAGGTTTTTCTCTTTACTGAGGCATAGTCCCATCCATCAGTAGTGGTGGCTGTGTTGCCAACAGGACCTGACGGTTGTGTGATTTTTTTATTTTTATTTTTTAAGGTATATTAAAGCACTGGAAACTCTCCGTCAAGTACGGCAGAAACAGGGCATGAAAGTAAAAGAGTGTCAGACAGAACTGAAATACCTAAAACAGAATAAAGAAAAAGCCCAGGAAATCCAGGACAATCTTGCCAACACGGAAGCTCAGCTGTCTGCTTCTAAGGAGAATATAAAATCTATTGAGAGTCAGCTCGACCCTTTAAAGGTAGTTTGCGTGTTATTTGCATTAAGATTTTAGTATAAAACAACACATAAGTAAAAAACAACACAGCAAAACGTCAAAGCCAGAGGGATGTCCTGATTAAAACCACACACATTTTTGTTGTTAACTAACCATGTATTCTGCTGCTCTAGTCAGTATGCAGACATTGGAGGCATGAGAGCAGTCTGAAATCGTAGCAGCACTGGGGTGGGTTTTTTGTGTCTTAATTTAAAAGATCTCTGTTTAATATTTAGCTGTAACCCGTAAAACTATTGTGAACTATAACTAAAACTGAATTAAAATTGTTTTTTATTGTTTCAAAGTATTTCATAAAACTGAAGGTTTTACAGTTTAGAGTACTGTATTGTTTAGAACATCATAAACCAACGAGATCTCTTACTTGCACCCTTCTTTCCTTTGCAGAGTGCTCTGGCAGCAGTTGAGAAGAATCTCACAAAAGTAACATCACTGGACAATGATGTGAAAGCCCTGGAGAGCAGGAGGAGGCAGATGGAAAAGGATAATCAAGATCTGCAACAGAAAATGGAAAAGGTTGCCTTTAAATTCCATGCTGCCATGCTTTCTGCAGAAAAATCAGTCTGCCTTTTGCTACCAAATGGGCTATGCACCAGATGCTGGTTAAGAACACTTCCATTGCCCAAGTGGCTCACTTGATAATTCTTGGGTTCTGTTATTCTAAAACCTTTGCTGTTTTTTGAACATCATAGTGTTGTTTCTAAACTCGTGTTTAAAAGCTAACTTTATTTTTCGTTTGGGGAACAGGTTTTTCAAGGAACAGATGAACAGCTCAGGGATAGATACAGGAACCACCAGAGAACGGTGAAGGAAAAGGAGAAGAGGTTATCAGACTGTAAGCGAGAATTAGATAGAGCCTCTAAAGAATGCCAGAGGTTTAACAATGAGAAGTCAGAACTACTTATTGAACGAGGTACACTGGTCTATAAACTTGTATTTATTTTTTATGTCGTTAAGATCTGAAATAGATTTGATAAGAATTGCAGGTCTTTGGATAGGACAAAACCCCGGAAATGTGTGTTAGTGCTGGGTGAGTGTGATGTGGCAATCTCACAGGTAACCACACCTCAGCATCCTTCCTCTGGGATTTTTAATGTGCACTTGTTCTGAATTCTAATTACAGCATGCAGTATATTTGTTCTTAGATGGACCATCTTTTATAAAGTACTCAAAGTAGATGATTTCTGGTGATATAAAACACTGTCAGTTTGGTGATTTTCAACACATTTCTTTTTGCTGTCTGAGCTTGTACATGCTATAAGTTATGAAAATGACTACTAGCCAGTTATGATTGCATGCATCTGTTCCAACCAAGAAGCATGTGGAAGCTGAATCTGTAATATTCTTACTATGGGGGCAGTCAGAAGACTTTATTCATGGTAAGTTTTCTCATGAAGGTCGTCTACAGCTGCAAGCAGATCGTCACCAAGAGCACATCAAAGTGAGGGATTCCTTAATTCAGTCTTTGTCAGCACAGCTGGAATTAGATGGCTTTGAGCAAGCACCTTTTAATGACAGACAGATCGCCGTTTTTCATGAGTTATTGGAAGAGAGGCAGAAGAGTGATACAGAAGCTGCAAATCAGTTAATGGTAAGGATTTTGTCATTTTTGGGTTGTGTTATTGTTCCATGTTAGTTATTAGTGTGTTGTTAGTCCATATGTGTCTTTATGGTTCTGGGAGAAGGAGTGCTGGGGGAAAGGAGGAACTGGAGTCTTTTTTTGTTCTTGTATTTTTTATTATGAGGTGTTTGAACCTTTCCACAAAAGTTAGTTTTGGAACTAAGAGGGGTCACTGAGTGATCTGAATTGCCAAAGCTAATGAGCAGGCAGCTTTGCAGATAGGTTTTTCTTCTCAGCAGCCATCTCAAGCAAGTGAGAAAGAATTAGAATAAGCAGTTGGTAAGAAAACAAGCAACTTTGTTTTGAAGTTATTTTCAACGTGGAGTTGCTGTCACAAAACATTACCATTATGAGTTTGCATTTTCTTGTGTAAAAACATTCCTCTTAAAGTGCTTCAGTATCTGACTACTTCCATGTCTTTCACTGTAACTGTGAATATTTGCAAACTAGTGTGAAGAAGCAGTTTGAATGCTGTGTTTTTCATATGAAAAAAATAATGAATGTCTTGCTGCTCGCTTTCAGAGAGAGTTCACACAGAAAGAAGCAATGAAACAAAAACAGATTGATGAAATAAGAGATAGGAAGACTGGATTAGAGAGAACCATTGACCTGAAATCAGACATTCAAAACAAGAGGCAGGCTGAACTGAAGAATGTGAAGTATGAGCTGCGACAGTTGGAGGGCTCTTCAGACAGAATAGTGGAGTTGGATCAGGAGATCATAAAGATGGTAAGTTAATGTGATTGAAATGTTTATACAAGTCTGAAATGGAAATGCACGCTTAGAATATATTGCTTCAGCTCATTGAGTTGCCAGTATTGTAGTGACCATGGCTGTGGTATCATTGGATTATGTAGATATCAGAAGATTTTAATAGTCTTAAATTTTCCAGATAACTTGCTTATGAAAGAGGCTAGTTGGTTATAAGAACTGCATTTTGTGAAACGTTGTAATTTACTACATTTCAGAACATTGCTGTACATTTCTTATGAAAGCGTCACAGCCTTTATCATTCTGCATGTGTTCTTTGCAAATCTTGTACTGATCCTGTACAGCAAATGGTATTGCTGCTGGGCAGTTTCAAAGAACTTTCCTCTGCTTCTTTTTAGTTAGAATCTTATTGTCTGCTGTGATGATATAGTTCTTCTGGGCTTTTATTTTTTTGTTTAGGAGCATGAGCTGGAGAAAGCTGAGAGGAACAGCAGTGTAGAAACTCTGGAACAGGAAGTGCAAACTCTGCAGAATGAGAAAATCAACTTGGACAAAGTTCTTCGGAGGTTGGATCAGGAGATGGAGCAGCTGAATCTACACACCACAACTATTACCCAAATGGAGATGCTGAAGAAAGACAAAGTAATTTTTCTATTGTTTCAAAGAAAGGGAAGTGGCATGACCTTAATGTAGTTCCTCAGGATATGTGTGTCTTTTTCAGATATTTATTATGATGTTGTGTGTAAAGCTTCTGTGTGACTTCATGGAAACCATTTCCTCTATGAATGCTTGAGTGCCATAAACTTGAACATATGAAAACATTAATTTAAAATGCCTTATTTCTCAAGGCAGACAAAGAGGAGCAGATTAGAAAAGTAAAATCGAGACATTCTGAAGAACTGACACTACTGCTGGGATATTTTCCAAACAAAAAACAACTTGAAGACTGGCTTCATGGCAAAAGCACTGAGATTAACGAGACAAGGAATAGACATGCTCTGCTAAAGTAGGTATTAGTTTAATTGATTATGTCTCCAGAAGTGTTTATGAGATTATGAATTTCAGTATCGGGAAGCTTAATATAATTAACATACTTGTTACTGTAATTCATGGTTGTTTATAGAGATGTCCTCCAAATGAAAGAAAGCAGCCTGCAAAGTGTATATAATGTGTAGCCAGTATGGTTTGTGTTGGTTAATAAAATCAAGACATGACATTGGAAGTATCAAAGGCAGCACTAAAAGTAGATGATGCAATATTCTAATACACCTTTAATTATTTGTGCTATCCTATCTGAATGAATGTGCTTTGGGGAATGAAATGGTGGCCCTCTGGCTTTCTTACGAGTTGCAGAATGGTTAATAACCATATCGATCCATGTGTGATTGCATCTTCCTGATTTCATTTAATTATATAAAAGAATTTGACAGAAGAAGACATCAACACACTGTGCAGTGATAGACGTTACATTTCCACAGAGCCAAAGAGGCAGGATTTGTAGTCTAAGAACAGTCCATAATTCAGAAGTATGGAACACAAACATAAGGACGTGTTTCTGTAATGTAAGAGTTTGTGCATTGATGTTTTAGCAAACAACTGGCATCAGCAGAACAACAGAAAAATTACATCAGTGCTGAACTAAGAAGAAAAGAAGAACAGTTGTCCAGCTATGAAGCAAAGCTTTTTGATGTTTGTGGAAGCCAAGATTTTGACAGTAACCTGAACAAACTGCAAGATGAGATTGAAAAAAGTTCAAAGCAGCGAGGTAAATTTGTCTGTAGCTCTGCATTTTTGCTCATTTTGAATATAAGCCTTCACAAAACTAAGGAAATGTTTGAGCTCTTGAATCTGCCAGGTATGAAGAGGAGCACAGGGCTAGCAGTGTGGCATTAGATGGCAGTGTGGCATAGTGGGTTAGATCCATAGGGCCTACTGCTCTCTGAGAGAAAGCAGTTCCAGAAGGAATTGTGGGATAACTGATAATTATTGAGGGATGGCTGAGGTCTAATAAAATAGAATAATTCGTGTTGGAGAGAAGCTCAGGAGAGGTGATCTAGGGCACAGTGCTGAAAGCAGGGACAGCTCTGAATTCAGACCAGGTTGCTTAGGCCATTTTAGTTTCCTATCTCAGTGATCTGTAAGTTATAATTTTATTTCATTTGTGGTAACTATGTACCTAATTTTGACCTATTATGTACTGTATATTCAACATCATCTGTTTCTTTTTAAACCAGCTGTGCTTGCTGGAGCCACTGCAGTTTATTCACAGTTCATTACACAGCTGACAGAGGAGAACCAGTCGTGTTGTCCAGTTTGCCAAAGAGTTTTTCAAACAGAGGCTGAGCTGCAAGATGTGATCAGTGATCTGCAGTCAAAGCTGCGTCTCGCCCCAGACAAACTGAAGTCAACAGAGTCTGAGCTTAAAAAAAGAGAGAAAAAACGTGATGAGATGATGGGTCTTAAACCAATTAGGTAGAGTACTTAGCAAATGGTGTTGTTGCAAGTCATTTTCTTTGGAGTTCTTGATTTTGATTATTAGAAATTATGTTGACATCAGGGATGCTTTACTTCAGGGTTAGGTAATTCATTCAAGAGATAAATATTTTCCCAGCATTTCTTCTCTGCTCACTTGGACTGCAATATTAAACTACCTTATAATTTTGGTATTTCTGATCCTTTGATGTTTTTCATGAGAGTGAAACAGAAGAAGTGGTTGTATACTTCCTTTTCTACCAGTCATTTACACTATACAGGAGCAGTTATCCTCCTTGTTTTTTGTCATTACTATGTAAAATGGACGGGTTGGTTGTTGCTTCTAAAGTTTTCACACCACAACGCCTTAAATAAGTTTCTTAAAAATGCTGAAATGGAAATTGCATTCGTAGAGTGGGAACTGAAGCTACTTTCATCACCATTTAATAAAATCTTGATTCTGTGGGAGTCTTGAGGTTTTTTCCTTATTGTAAGATCCAGACTTAGAGTAAAAGTAGAGTAATTTAGAGTACAAGTAGGTTCCTTGCCAGTGGGTAAGAGGCTCTGATTTTGAGATATTTGCAGACCATTATTTTGAATAGATTGAAGAACTTATGTTAGTGAGTGGGCCTTTCCTTCACAAGAGGGCACTCCCGTGCAGTGGATTGTGGGCCCTTTTGTGGCAATTGCTGTACTGACATTAAAAACCAGAAGAAATTTGGTTGGTTGGTTTTGTTTTTAAGTCTCACCTGCCTTAGGGGATACTATTTGGGCTAAATTCATATAATAGATTTTGTGGTCTTGAATATCTTGAAATTACACTGCTAGATTTTTGTTTTATTTAAGGCAAACTGTGGTGGAACTCCAAGAAAGGGACATACCAGACTTGAGGAACAGGCTGCAGACTGTGAACAGGGATTTTGCACGCTTGAAGGGTGAGATAGAAGAACAGGAAACACTTTTGCAAACAGTTCTGTCTGAAAAAGAAGGTGCTAATGCATGTTTACAGGACATAACTCTCATGGAAAGGTACCAGGTATGTGTCTGTAATTTCTGTCAGTGTGTAAAGTGATGCTTGTTTGCTGCCGAGTATTTAAGTAGTTATTCAACAATACCACAAAGAATTTGAGGAGTTAATACTTTTCAAACCTGTAAAAATAGTTTATAAGACAGCATAACATAGCTGATCTTGATACTAATCGTAGAATCATAGAAGCATTAGGGTTGGAAAAGACCATTATGATCTTCTAGTCCGACCGTCAACCCATTGTCCAGTTGTTGACCCATCATGTCAATCCATCTGTTGTGTTGGCAGAGATGATATAAAAGAAGTTAAACAGTTCTCTTGTTGCAGAGACGAGTTGTACGTGTGACTCCTTTGAGGTAGCCTGGATACTTCAGAAGTCTGCCCATACTGGCTAATTTCCTCTCATCAGTAGGAATGCCAGCTTTCAGCAGCCTAACAGTGGCCTAACATAACCTTGTGCTGATGATGTGATGTTGCTCCAGCAAAGGAGATACACGTGAAGGTGCTTTGAGTCATACATGCCTCAAGCTCCCAGGTTGTTTCTGTGTGCCAAAGATTAAAGAAAAGAAAGAAAAGCCTGTTGTTAAACACTAATATAGTAATAGCAGCACTTTTCATCTTACTTTCAGACTGATATTAGGGATGTTGAAAGAAAAATTGCTCAGCAGGAGGCTAAGCTGCTAGGGGTCGATTTAAATAGAACTGTTCTGCAAGTAAGCCAAGAGAAACAAGAGAAAAAACACTTGTGGGATACAGGTAGGTCATACAAGTCTGATATTTCATTTTTGTATTACAAACAATATTCTGACTTGTCATTGAAGTATAACTTTTAGTTTACTTATTGGGGGAGGCGTAATAACTTAATTTGGAGTTGGGTTTCTTATATAAGGAAGACATAGAATGTTGTTAATAATGTATTGACCGTTTCACTGTGTATGTGGTTTTATCTGCAGTTACTAGTAAAATTGAGTTAAATCAGAAAATGAAGCAAGACCAGCAAAATCAAATTCAGGAGTTGAAGAGTACAGTGAATGAACTCAGAGCAGAGAAACTTCAGATTTCCAGCAGCGTGCAGCGTCGTCAGCAACTGGAGGAACAAACAGTGGAACTAACCACTGAGGTTCAGTCCTTATACAGAGAGATCAAGGTAGGATATAATGAGAAACCCTTGTTGGGTCGTTGTTGGTCATTGACAGAATGTGAAAATAAAAAGGACTTTCTTAACTGCTTTTCAGGAAGCAAAAGAACAGGTATTTCCTCTGGATGCAACTTTAGAAAAACTGCAGCAAGACAAGGAGGATCTAATTAATAAAAGGACTGCAAGTAATAAAGAAATACAAGAGAAGGTTTGTTTGCATTTGACATGGTTGGGTGATGGGATTACATGCTGGTTTTGGGGCATGGGTGGAAGCCTTGATAACAAGTTGGCTTTTAGGAAACAGCGGTGGCTATTGCTAATGCTTTTGTTTTGTGGAACTTTAGGGGAAGAAAAGGAGCATAACCAATTGTAACATAGTCTTTGGTGGTCTTACTGAAAGGCTTCTGGGGACATTTGGCAATATGGAGGGCTTTTAGTGCCACAGGTCACTAATGAGTAGATCTAGGAGGAACAGCAGGAATGGCTGCAAGCTGTCCTTGGTAAAAGGCAAACCTGTCTTTCTCAAAAGTCAGAGTATTTTGTTGGTAAATTAAAGGGAATTATGATAAGGAATTGTGTCTTGCAAATAGTGTTAGCCAGTTATCTGTGATGTAAGTCGTACCACTTCTGTGAGCCTGCAATTCATTTGAAATGTTTTCCCTGCAGATGAATGGCACAAAAGAGAAAGTTAAAGATATAAATAAGTACATGAAAGAAATTGAAAGCTATATTCAACAAGGAAAGGAAGAATATAAGAAGGTAACCTAAAAACAATCAATAAAAATCTGCTTTTAAAAGCATTTTTGTACGTAAATAACACACCTCTTTTTTTATTTCTTTAGCAAAAGGAGCGTGAACTCGATGAAGTAAATTCTCAGTTAGTTGCCTGTGAGAAACAGAAGGAAAAGATTAGTAAAGAGATGGAAGTTATTCGGCAGGATATTGACACTCAAAAAGTAGGTGCACTGTTTTAGAGTGAAGTATACTTTGTGTAGTTGAAGTCATTTCAGTCTGCTGGTGCACAGTTTGTCTCCTCCTGAGGTATTTAATGATTTGTTGGTCAGAGTGGCTGCTATATGGGGCATTAGGCTTAAAGAAAAAAACAAGAAGTCTTGTGATTTATATACACACAAAAAAGTCTCCATCATTTTGTGGTATTTCCGAGAGAATTAAATCCATTGTAGTAATAGCCAGCATTCTCAAAAGCAGCTTTGTGTGGGAAATACCTGCCTTCTAAAAGAAGGCTGCTGCAAGGTGTTTCTCACTGCAGGTACCAGGGGTAGTTTGTCACTTTGAATTTTGTCACGTGCTTTAAATTCTTGTTGTATGTATTTCCAGCTCTGTTCGTGTTCTGTGTAGGAACGATGCATTCCCCACTCCATCTCATGTCTTACCTGTACAATTAAGTTAGGGGGCTACATGATTTTCTCACTTGTATCATTGATGAATATTCACACACAGGATCATTCTTAGGTTTATCTGTGTTGATAACTATTGTATGTATCTTTTCAGATTGAAATATGCTGATTTCCACATGTCCTATTTCTAGTACAAAACAAGTTTGTACTGTGATAGTTTTCAGTCTTGGCAGTTGTTTTATGCTCAAAGCATGTTGTTGAGCTGTGCAGCCCTCATACGTGGTAACTGAGAATCGATATACTGAAACTTCATAGAACTTCTTACTTTCTGTGGAAACAGATCCAGGAGAGATGGCTGGAGGATAATCTTACTCTGAGGCAGCGGAATGAAGAGCTAAAAAAAGTTGAAGACGATATAAAGCAACTTGTCAAGGAGATGGGAGAAATGAAAGTCCCACAGCTGAAAAAGTAAGCATCTTCAGAACAGAGCAGCCTGTTTTGTGTAAGAATTCATTAAATATCTGAATGCAGTGTTCGCTGTGTTTCAGAGTTTCCTGTGTTCTTAGTGTGTACCTTTCTCCCCGTTCACGTGGACTGCTTCCTCCTTCAGACTCATGCGTATCATTGCGTATGATCCCCATGACAACATAGATGGCTTAGTGAAATTACAGAGTTCTTCTATCTACAAATACGCACATAACCTGTTCCAATCTAAGCCATTACTTCTAACAATTTCCACTGTTTAGTCCGCGTTCAAAAAGCAACATGTCTCTGGATGAGGATGGTTCATTTGCAGTCTTGTCAGATAGGTCTCAGCAGGAAAGTCTGTGTTTATTTCTGTAGTTTAATAGCAGCTTAATATTCAGATGATAAACGTTTTTGAGAAGGAATTATCCCCATACAGCTCCTTATGTGCAAACTATTTATTTAGCTTACCCAACTGGTAGGGCACCCAACTGTTCATTGCATTTTTTTTTCTCTGTATCCTCATGGACTTCCTGCAATTAAGTCAACTGTAGCACTCTGGACTTTGAGTGTGATGATTTCCCATTCAGAATAGTGACTGAAATGTATTTCAGTTTGCTAAAAACATATTTTTATTTTAACTATGTCTTAGTTCCAGCAACATTAATACTGTAATTTTGACTTATAAACTTCATATGTACAAAAGAACAAGCTGTCTAAAAGGTGCTACAGATTAGAACCTTGTTCAAAATATTGTGAGACACTACATACAAAAGACTTATTGATCAGTTGTGATTTGGCAGTGAACAAAAACATTTAGAGGAGAAAATAGAAGCTCTGAAAAGAAACCATCACGTTGCACTGGGCCGACAGCGTGGATTCGAGGAAGAGATCGTTCGGTTTAAAAAGGAGCTTCGAGAGTCACAGTTCAAGGATGCAGAGGAAAAGCACAGGGAGATGATGATTGTTATGAGAACAACGGAGCTGGTGAACAAAGATTTGGACATTTATTACAAGGCTCTCGATAAGTAAGTATTGTTGTGTGAGGTTAGTTCCTGTATTTTGTGTAGTTTTCATTACCACTGATAGCCTTCATGCAAAAGCAGCTTGCAATATCAAACTTCCTAAGAGAACTTGTAGAAATAGTAAATTGTTGCAACTCTTTGAGGTGTTCAATTATTTCTATTAATAAATTAATATATTTAATCATAGAATCATAGAATGACCTGGGTTGAAAAGGACCATAGCGATCATCTGGTTTCAACTGCCCTGCTATGTGAAGATAGCAAGTTGTACACTGCTGTGTTACTTCCATTGTTTTTGTATTTATCCTAAATAACCAATTGTTATAGCCTTCCTTTTTTTGCTTTGTGAAGAAAACTGATTCCTGAAAGCAAAGTGAATGAATGAAAATGTGCTACAGACTGCACAGGTTTGGTAGAATCTGGGAACTCTGTAATGTGCATAATGTTCAAAAGTGCATTGGTGATGTTAACTGGAGTTTAATGTAGATTTAGGTAAGTTCAGTGATCGTTATAGTTTTATTCTCAGTTCTCTGTAGGACCGTTTTTGAGTACTGCTTGTACATGTTAGGACTCGTATTTGCATTACAGCAATTCAAGTTGAGAGAGACAGTAGGGAAATGAACCCAACACGTGACCCATTTGTGCCTTCTGTGCTGAAATCCTGGCATGAAATAATCTTTTGCTCTGCTGCCTCTGGCGATTGGAAGATTTCTAGACAATAAACACATTCACCTTCATTTTTAATATGAAAACTGACGGAAGAGCCAGGAACCTTCAGGCTGTTCCTCTGTCCCTGTTGCTTTCTAGTTGTTTTTCCTACTTGAACGCGTTTTTGGGAAGCTTTTGTAAGTGTGTGTCCCAGCACTGCTGATTCTGGTCATACCATACCATAAATAACATCTGCCACGTACGTTTCTTGTTCCTGATGATCTTCTTCACAGGTAAACAATTGTGTTTGCATTAAAGAATACTGCAATGCAGAGGTGAGGCTTGGTTTTGTTTTTTACCCTTTTCCAGTGTGGGTGGTTTTGTACTTATATCAGAGAAAGCAAAGATGAAAAGAAATGCAACTTGCATTGGATGGAAAGTGTAGTGAACTTTGTGATTGTTCCTGCTTCCCCTGGAAGCTTGTTTCATGCTTTTGGACTGACCGACCAAAAATAGCATCTCTAACACTGTAAACAAATAGAAAGTAAAATATACAGCCCCCTGAAATAAAAAAAAAAAAAGTTTCCATGTTGAAAAGAAGTGACTGAGAAGAGTTGATAAAGATTTCTTAAGTCTTGCATAGCATAGAGAAGGGGCAGAGGAAATGATTGTGAAAGTTCCAAGCAGCAGTTTGAGATACAAGGTAGAGCATCTTCTGGCCACACAGAATAAAGCCTTGGAACATGGAGTTCTGAGTTGGAGGGTAAACTAAATGCAGTCATGAAGATTGTAGTTCAGAAAGATGGGTCTCAAAGGCTGTTGAACAGTGGGGTATAGAGGAGCTCTGTTTTAATCAGCGTTAATGATAAAATAAATGTATTTAGTATTTGAATGTAAACCAGTCCAAAATTGATTCTGTGAAGATGTAAGCTGTTCAGAGCGTTTATAATTCCTTCCTTTCAGCTTAAATGGAAATGCAATCCAAGAATTTCCCTTTTAGAATTCAGACTCTTTTTGTGTGGTATCAAACCATCTATTGTTTCTATTTAAGGCAAAACAGGAAGGCAGACTTGTAATTTCAAGAAAAATAGATAAGCATCACTTATTGGTAATCGTCTGAAAAATCAGTGAGACTAAATGTTAACTCTAATGGCCAGAGATTGAAAGCTGTACATGTAGCTGGGAAAAAATGACATTTGTGTGTTCTTTTATGCTATCTATTGATCTTTATTGATTTAATATTTAGAGGTTTTTGATAGATGCTGATGAAGAATGCATTCTTGGATTTAATCAAGTAAATAGTAGAACATGCTTTTTCTTTCTTCAGACTTAACTAATCCTCTTAGAGTCGAGACTTCAGTATTCCTCAGAACAGGTAGAAGTGATTCCTGTAAGAGGGGAAGTGGGAAAAGTATGCGTAAAAAGTCAATTTCAGAATTACTTTTGAATGCAGACCTGTTTTTTTGGAAAGAAACTGCTTGCATCAAGCAAGCAAGCTTTTTTTTTTTTTTTTTTTCGGATTAAAAGCACTGCATTTAAAAAGCTGCATTAGAAAAATGGCATCATGTCCTTTTTTGAATGCTTTCCTGAGGAATCAGCTATTACTGGATGGAAGACTTGTTGATAATGTTAGTCAGGGAAATAAAACATTTTAAATTATATCCTATGCTACTCTCGCTGCTGAAGAGAAAGGTAGCTCTAGTCATGACATCCATTTAGCTAATTAACTGTACATTTCTGCATTCAAAGTGGATGAGTTGTGAATATATTCTTAGTGAAAGTATTTAGAGAATGGAAAGGGAGCTTTTCCCTTCTCCTGTAGTCCATAGCAGTTCACAGTGGCTTGTATCAAAATTTGTGGCTTTATGTTCTTCTTCAGAGCAATAATGACATTTCATAGCATGAAGATGCAAGAAATCAACAAAATAATCCGCGACCTTTGGCGAAGTACCTACAGAGGACAAGGTGTGTACTTGTAGTGTTGTCCACATGGATCTGTTTTATACTCAGCACTGCGTACTGAAAATTGTTTCTTCAAACTATTGAAAATCCAGGAGGTGGAAATGGTTCCATTTGGAAGGCTGTGTCTGTTGGTCACTGTTGCTGTGTCATTTTTATTACACATTTCATAGTTAGCTCTGTAATAAATGGAGGTAATTTTCCTTTTTCCTTGTCTTCCAAAGTTGAGGTTTCTTTGAGCCAGGGAAGCTGCTGTCAAATTCTCACCTTTATTTCTTCAATTTAAAAACAAAAATCATTTCAAAGTATCATCTATTAATGGGAGTTGTGAGCAGATTTGTTATAACTTCTGTATGCTATATCTCTCAATTTAATATAATTTAGCCATTTAATGATAAGGCATTTTAAAAAAATTTTAATAATGGAAAAACTGTCTCCATTTTCAGATATTGAATATATAGAAATTCGTTCTGATGCAGATGAAAACGTTTCAGCATCTGATAAAAGAAGAAGTTACAATTACAGAGTAGTGATGATAAAGGGAGATACGGCGCTGGATATGCGAGGAAGGTGCAGTGCTGGGCAAAAGGTAATGTGTGTCTGTGTGAGTTTCCTTAACAGCCAGGCCTTGAGATGTCTCCTCTCCTTACTTTTCCCTGTCCAATGGCATTAACAGCCACAGAAAATGAAATCAAGGAATGCAGCAAAACAGTGCATAGCATTTTATAATGCATAGAGCAGTAACATCTTGAAAAGGTATTCCATAAGGAGATGTGATGGTGGTGTTTCTCGAATGTGAAAAATGCTGTCAAATTCTCACCTGCGTGTAGAAGTGTATTTGTTTTGAAAATTCTATACTAATGTCAGAGGAAATCCAAAACTTCTTATAGAACATCACAGTAGGCGAAACATGCATCTTCTCCTTAAGCAGTTATACTAAAATGTTATGTAAATGAGAGTGAAACTTGTTCACGGTGTCTTAGCTGATATTCTGAGAATCTTTCTTTGATCGTGAGCAGTGATGACAGCAGTTGTGATGTTTGGAAAGTATTTTTGCTAGCCCTGTTTCCATCAAGCGTTCTATGATTTTCACTAATTCATGGGAGCTAATAAAAACACAGTGAGGTCTGATAATACAAGCTAGTATGTGAGATGTTAAATAGTACCATCTTCAGTTTTAGTAAGGAGTCGTGAGGTCAGTAGTTCAAACTGAGTGATGCAGATGCAGATTTCCACCTTCCTTGCACTATTGGGATGAGGCTTCAGCAGAGAGAAGAGGTAGTGCTGATGGCAGTGCTGAAGCATCCTTAATTCCAGTATCTCCAGAACTTTGATTATTTCACTTATCTCCTGTTTTCCAATAGTAATTTGTAGAATGGACCTTTCAATTCAAACTTCAAGTTTTAATGTAGTTTTTCAATAACTAATTAGCTCACAGATTTATAGTGACTGTCAGTACGTTGTTATGTGAACTTAAGTCACAGTGTGACTTATAGGATGTTACACACAGGATCTATATGAACACTGAGATTTTTTGGTTCCTTAGGTACTTGCTTCTCTTATCATCCGTCTCGCTCTGGCAGAAACGTTCTGCCTCAATTGTGGCATATTGGCACTGGATGAGCCTACTACCAATCTTGATCGAGAAAATATAGAATCTCTTGCACATGCCCTCGTGGAGTAAGTAATCTTTCTTGTGATGCTTGGACACTTTTCAAATTTTAGTATCAGTCAGCAGAAGTAAATTGTGTGTCTTTGACGTAGGCAGAGCAGTAACATTAGATTCCCTTTACTTGGAAGAGGAAAAATATTTCTTGTGTAATCTGGGGGGGGTTTGTTGCTTTATGTGTTGGTTTTTTTTTTAACGTGAGTGAAAAGAAGGACTAGAACTAGAATGCGATATGTGTGCACTGAATAACATGTCTTTGTAGGATAATAAAAAGCCGCTCACGACAACGGAACTTTCAGCTTCTGGTGATAACCCACGATGAAGATTTTGTGGAACTCCTCGGCCGTTCTGAATACGTGGAAACCTTCTACAGGATCAAGAAGAACATTGATCAGTGCTCCGAGATCATGAAGTGCAGCGTCAGCTCCCTTGGCTCATATGTTCATTAATGTTTTAAGTAAATGTGTGTTACAGATTGGCTTACAGAACTCAGAAGAAGGCATCTGGAAATGCTGTGTCTTCATATCATATGATGTCACGAAGGTTTTAGCTGGCGTCTGAAACTATTATACTTTTAAACTTAGTATCTTTGTGTGCATTTCTGCACCTGGGTTGAAGTATCATCGTTATTTGGTAGAATGTAATGAATAGGAAGTAGCTACCTTTTAAAGCATAAAATGTATCTAAAAGTGAAAATAAAGTGTTGGTGGTCTTTGTATATGTCCTGGACTAGATCTGGTTGCAGATTCTTTGGAACAGCTGTAGCTTTGTCAGTATCATAGAGCTTGCTCTCCATCACTTCACATTTCTAGCTGCAGTTTGTTCATAGCTGCCTGCCTGGGCTGCAGAAAACTGACAGCATTCACAAAGGACGTTGCTGCTGTTTCTGTGAGGTACCCTTGCTCAGAATCTTCACGAAGTATAATACCTTCCTTAAGAATAAAGGAAAGTCCCTTCTGACTAGATGAGTGAATGGATGACAGAAGCATATTTTAACCATATTCTCTTTCTTTATTGTGGGCAGAACTGCCATTTACTGTCATTTAGCTGAAGATGATGAAGTTTATAGGAATTATGTCAAAATCTAGATTAATTGGTCATGGTTTTATCTTTTGGAGTATCTGAACAAGTTCTCTGAAAATGATAACAAAAATGCCTTGGAGTTAATCTGCAGGAAGGCTGAGCTTCGCCTGCGCCGCTCAGAGCTTTTCGGAGTCTCTTTCCCTTGGTACAGCAGCAACTGATGGCCAGAGGGAAACCTGCCACTCAGATAGAATGGCAGCCAAAAAGCCAACTGGGCCTGATCATCAGAAGTACTGAGCTTTTAGATGAGGTGTCTCAGCCGCAGACCTTGCTGCCTGTGAAGTCACACAAGCCCTGAGGGTTGTGATGTCTGTAACCAAGTAAGGGAGCATCTATTCTAGATTGAATTGAGTATAAGTCTACTAATAGAAGCTGGAATTAGAGCTCTTTGATTTCCTGCAGACACCAAATGTTATCTGAACCTTAGATGACAGTGAATGACCAATACTCAGTTTCAGAGAAAGAATATAAACCACTACCTAAACAAACTGACTTCAGCAGCATGTTTCTCTTCGGAAAATGCAGGAATGAACCTGGGAATGTTGCACGCTGCCTTCTTCCTGCTCCAAGAGGCAGGGGTGCCTTTGTCCCATGCTTCCCCACGCATGAAGAGCTGTTTCCAAAAGCAGCAGAGGAGAGGATGAGGTGCAGGTTAAGCACCACGGACAGAGGCAGCCCTGCTGCCCCAAGGCATTGCTGCAGGGAGGGCGGCTCGTGGCTCCGTGAGGTCCTGTGGGTTGTGCTGCGATACTTATGGTCCTGCAGAGCCTTCCATAGTACAAAAGGGACAGCACTCGCAGCACCTGCCAAACTATCTGGATAATATCCGTACCAAAACTGATACACAAAACTTAACAGCACCCTCGATCTACCTGTATGTCTCTGTTGCTGATGTTCCTGAGACCTGTATGGGACCAGAGCTGAGCAGCCTTGGCTGTAGCTGCCGTAAAGAGTAGCACCGGAGACCGAGCTCAAACTAAGGATTATTTCCACTTGAATTTTCTGAAAATGTGAGTTTAAAGAGCCAAGGTGCCCCAGCCACTCGAGAAACCGCTCAAAGATAAACAGATGAATGGGACTTCCTATCAATTACGCTCTCACCAATCCCCTGAAAAGGCGATGAACGCCAAACTTGGGGTGGGGGAAGAAAGAAGACAGAGGAAAATGCTACTAACATACATTGCGTTTGCAGTTTTAACTAAGAAGCTTCACTGACTCTAGCATTACTTCCTGAAGGGGAATTTTCTTAAAGATACAATCAACAGAACCAAATGACTTTGAATTCACAAATTTTCCCGTTCTACCTGCTTATTTTAGCATGACACATACATCCCAGCTCACGAAGAATTACATTATCTTCTGAAGCGTTCCCCTACCTATGCGAATTCTATGCTTTCTTTTTTGTCCCCAGATTAAAGGCACAGTTTGCAAATCCTCTCTGAAGCAGCCTGGGCGCATTTTGGTTATACCAGCCCCTCTCTGATCCTTGGCTGCAGACAGTATGCACACGTGCATTTCAGAGATGAAGGCTTTTGTCAGGACTTGGAAAAAAAATTCAGAAAACGAGGTGGGAAACGAAACTAACCTGTCTGTTATCAGGTGTCAGTATTCAAGTAATGAAAAAACGCAGTGATGCTTTTCACACCTTTCATCTGCAAAGGGAAGCAGTCAGCCACCCCCGGCGCCACGTCAAGGGCATCCCTGCTGTGTGCGCTTCCTGCCCCGTGCGGACATACCCAGGCTGAAGAACCAAGAAGAAAATTACAATAATTCGCTTTGCTTTCAGAGAACTGCCAGTGGGTAGGAGAGCAATGGGCTCAGAGAGCACTGCAGCTGCTAGGATGATAATACAAATAGCCATGCCAGCACACAGCCCTGGTCTGAGGGCACCAAATGCCCTCTTTGTCCATATGGACAAGTGTTGGCATCTCAGCCTGCAGGAGG
>JAOWBP010004313.1:14879642-14893948 GCA_028571105.1 Tragopan temminckii
TATGTGGAAAACACACTTGTATTTGATATAACCACAACCAGAGCACTTGCCATCACTATACACAGAACGCAGAGCTCTCACAAAGTGGGAGAGATCTCCCTGCCCTACAACAAGAAGGGCCGGGCTGTTGCCCAGCACCCATGGGTGCCATTGCTGCCTACACAGCACAGTGCAGCCAAGGGTTTAGGAAGTCCCTGGGAGGACTCCACCAGCCCCGAGCACTCAGGTGGGCAGCATGGTGTGAAGCCAGTGCTGTGGTGCTGACACTCGTGTTCGTGTTCACAGCTGTTGGAGCAGGAACTGCTGTGCCAGGCTGCCACAGTGCTGGCCAAGGTGACCCGCTGCAAGAAGGACTACGAGCCCCTCATCACCAGCCTGCGGAGCCTGCATGGCCAGACGGTAAGCACAGGGCAGGATGATGCCTTCATCCCCAGCAGCTCCAGCATCCCCAGCCCTGAGTACTGCACCCCACACAGCGGCATCGCAGCCATCCCTGCGTCTCATTTCGGGGCTGCACCCATTCCCACACTGCAGGATGGCTCACCATGGGGGGAAGATGCTGAATTAATCATAGAACCATTAAGGTTAGAAATGAATGATCATCAAGTCCAACCCCAGCCCATCCCCACCATGCCCACGTCCCCAGCTGCCACGTCTCCATATTTCTATGCTTGCAGGATTGTAGCTGGGTGTTTGTCCCCAGCCCCCCAGGACACCTCACCCCATGGCCACGAGGTCCAGGGGGACAAACGCGATGGGACTGCTTGCTTTTCCTGCTCCATTGGCTACAAACTGCTGAGCCCTGCTGTGTGCTCACGTCTACGTTTCTCCTTCCCCAGAGCTGCTTGCTGAGCACCGACAATGAGATCTACCTGAAGAACTTCTTGCCGGCGCTGGGGAACTTCACCCAGGCACTGTACCGACGGATCTCGGCCACGACTGCAAACTGAAGCCCGGCCCCACCGCCTCCACCCTGCGGCCCCCGCGCTGGGAGCTCCTCAGATTGGTTCTACAGCTCTTCACAGATCTGAGCTCTTCACAGCGTGCACTTCCCCAGCTCTGAACCCAAACCCAACTCAGTCCTAAATGCTCAGGAGCACCCCGGCCCTGGCTGTCCTCTTTGGCAAAGGGAACATCCCCATCCCAATCTCCATCCCTATTCTCATCCCATCCCAAACTCCATCCCCATCTCTATCCCCGTACTCATCCCCATTCCAATCCCCATCTCCATCTCCATCATCTCCATCTGCATCCCCATACTCATCTCCATCCCCCTCCTCACCTCCATCTCCATCCCCATCCCACCCCAGCACCTGTCTGGCTGAGGCCAAGCTCTCTGCGTCCCATGACCAAGTGCTGCAACGGGTCCCACGTGCAGGGGGACACCGGGGACACGTGTCCCCTACCCCCAGTGCTGGGTATTCCCAAAGCAGCTATCAACACAGTTCTTTAACTCATTCACCTCCCAATGCAGAGACAAGCAAAACCAAAACCAAATTATCTGCTTCCTGTTCCTCTAATGAGGGGAGGCTTCTCATCCAAACAAGATCAAGATCTAGGCCGAGGCGCAGCTCTGCACGGAGGCCCCGCTGCAGTGCTCATGAGATCGCAGCAGCAGCAGGGAGCATGGAGGCAGCAGGGCGGCGCGGTGCTTAACTCTCATTGTCTGTGTGCTTCTAAGTTATTAATAGCAATGTTAGGAGGGTCTGCGGGGTAACTGGATCCAACGGGTGCTCACGGGCATCGTACTTCTAGAGATTATTTATTATGTTTTATTTAAATAACTTATTTTTTTACTGCACAATCTAAAGATTCAAGAAGTCCAGGCTGGTGGAAGCAGCTGTTGTGTGCTTTTCTTCAGCTCAGGCCCAAACGAAAGGAAAAAGACAGCGTTCAGATGCTTTGTTTTTAACTTATATGATAGTAGTGCTGTGGAATACAGTCGTATTTAAAATACTGCTACCTCACTCCCAGGGAACTGTTAGTGCCTGATCAATTGCCTTTCCGCGACAACAAATGAATGTCTGCTGATGGATAATTTATTATTCTTCTCTGTATTTAAAATATTTGTATGATGTCAGAGTTAATATATTCAAATCATCCCGTATCTGGAAGTCAGTATTCTGTTTTTTCGTTTGTGACTTTGCACTGATGTCGTAGAAATGTTATGCAATAAAGCACTTGTATGGGAACTGCTGAGTCCCTGCACCACTGATTGAGCACCTGGGCCAGGAGCTGGTCAGCCCTGCGAGCACAGGTGAAGGCAATTCAGCTGTGAGATCAGAAAGGGTGGAGCCTGGCTCAGCCCCTCTTAGCCCTCATTTAAGGGCTGATGGCCAGTGGGGAAGGATCTCTTGTTGGAGATCTCTCCTTTGTGGAGTCTTCCTGTGAGCCTAATTCTTTGGATACAGGTGAGCATTTTTTTTTTTTTTAATAGCTTCCCATTGCACTTATCTGAGACTGGTCCTGCTGCCATTACAGCACTAACCAGGATCTCATTGAATGCTGCTGCTCCATCACTTCATGCCACCTTTCAGGTGCTGTTGGCACAGGGCTGGGGATGCTTGGGTGCTGACAGGGAGCAGGCCAACGACTAATGCAGGTGTGTAATGGGGGCCAGCTGCAGCCTTGGCACTGATTTATGGATAAACCACAGCCCTTCCTTTGGGTCAAAGATTAAAGGGGAAAGTTAAGCTCTGTGGAGAAGGACCCAAGTATCTTGGTGACCAACAATGAGGTAGCAGTATGCTCTCGTGGTCAAGAAGGCCACCAGTGTCCTGGTTAATAAAGGGTTAACAAACATTTGATGAATGCTGACCCATGAGCCAGCAGTGTGCCCTGATGGCCAAGAAGGCTAGTGGTGCTCTGAGGTGCACCACAAAGTGTGTGGCCAGCAGGCAATGGAGGATCTCCTCCCCTCTGCTCTGCACTGGGGAGGGCACACCTGGAGCACTGCACACAGTGTGATGCTCTCAGCTGCAGGCAGATGGGAAGCTGCTGGAGAGAGCCCAGAGCAGTGTGAAGAGATGGGGGCCTGGAGCACCTCCTGATGGGGACAGGATGAGAGCCCTGGGGAGGGAGCACTAAGAGGGGATCTGCTCAGTACTGATCACATCTGAAGGGCATTAGGAGGACGGGGCAGGGCTGTGTTTGGTGGTACCCAGTGGCAGGACAAGGGGCAGTGGGAACAAAATGGAGCCCAGAGAGCTCCATCTGAACACAAAGAAGAACTTCCATGCTGTGAGGTGGCAGAGGCCTGGAGCAGAGCCTCCCGGGAGGGCTGGAAACTCTCCTTCTCTGGAGTTACTCACACCTGCCTGGATGCTGTTCTGTGCAGCTGCTGTAGGGAACCTGCTGAAAGGGGACGGACTGGGGGATCTCCTGATATCCCTTCCATAGGGACAAGTCCACAGTTCTGTGATTCTATAACTGCAAACTACGTATAGAAACACAGGTGGACACTTTGGTTTCATGTACGTTATTCCCATGGATCAAAGTTCTCCTGTGTGATCCTTCCCTGGTGCAGACAGCCTTGGTTTAACCCCATTGGTGCCATGCAGCCCTGCTGGTGCAATACAGCCCTGTTGGTGCTGTGCAGCTGGCCCACTGCTGCTCCCCACCAGTGTGCCTGAGCTGTGGGGAAAGAAGCAAACCATGGTGTTGAGATAATGCAGTAGGGAAGAGATTAGATAGGGAGAAGCATTGCCTTATCCATCTGACCCTTGGAGTTCAGACCCACGAGAAGCAAGAAGAGGAGGTGTGGGTCACAGGCAGTCACAGGCAATGCATATTTCTGCATCCTGAGGGGTTTGCCTCATTTCTCTAAACACAGAGCACAGCCAAAAGCCTTCTTGAGGAGGTCGGTAAACATGGCAGTGACTATCCCAGTCTGCGTGGCTTTTCTTCTGAAATAAACAACGCTGTACAAAATAGCTGATGCTTCACGTGCTGCAGTCGTAGCATCTTCCTCTGTAGGAGCACTGCGGTTAATGATGCACAGTATGTGATGAGGCTGTGATAACGAGTGGCTGTGGGAGGTCCCACTGCACCTACAGCCTTGTCAGTCTCTTGAAGGGCTTTGATTTATATCACGTACGCAGTGCAGATAGAAGCAGCCCGTGCCGTGCAGTGCTGACGTGCAGCACATGAGCGTGACACCTTCCTCTCGCAGCACCACACCACGGAGCTGCCCTGCGAGGGCTGCAGGTGGGTCTGAAAACTGAACTCAGCCCATTCTCATAGAGCTGATGGGATACTTCCCTGCAGCGTTACTTTGAAACTGTGTGATGCCCCCCAGCTGTGTGGGAAGAAGAGCTGTGTGGGATGCCCTGCAGCTTTTTTCCTGCTTATCCTCTGTGCAGTGAAGCACAGCTGGAGCAGAGGATCAGAGGGGACGTCCCAAAGCCCTGCTGTCCCCATGCTGTGCCAATGGTGGCAATGCAGGAGGAAAGCTGCTGGCTACCAAGTGCTGTGTGTGTGTGTGATCGGTGCACGGGAGGCAGAGCAAATGCTGGAGCTGCAGCAGATTGCCTTCTGCCACCAACAAGCTCTATGGGTGCCCACTTGGTGATGATTTCCTTGCACAGAGGGGAACTGCCCACATCCTGCAGCACTTTTCTGTGCTGCAACGTGCCCCGGCAGCTCACTGTCCCAGCACTGCGACCTTGGCTGCCAGGAGCACACCATTGGCTCCACTTTTGTTTGGCTTCAGAGAGCACTGTCCTCTGGCTGACAGACATAAATCCGACCCAGACAGTTTAAAAAAATATACAATATCCATTTGTTGAAGTACGTCCTTCCCCAGTAATTTATCTTGCCTGCTCTCTGTTTGGAATCAAATGTACACACATCTCCAGGCACACAAAGCAGCCTGGGGGAAAAAGGGGGGAGCAGGGGGTGGTTTGTTGTGTTGCATTCAGCAAACCTCCTCGACTCTCTTTTCTTTTCTTTCTTTTTTTTTTTTTTTGGTATGGAAACATGGGGAAAAAAAGATATCCTGGATGGATAGCTGTTGTTTTGTTTCATAGAATCATTAAAGTTGGAAAAGACCTCTCAGACCCCCATCCCACCTCAGCATGCCCAGTGCCACATCTCCACAGTCCTGGAACACCCCTAGAGATGGTGACTCCCCCACTTCCTGGACAGCCTGTGTCCATGCTGACCTCTCTCTGGAGAATAAATTGTTTCTCACACCCCTGACCCCCCCTTGGAACAACGCGAGACCATCCCCTCTCATCCTATCTCTGTTTGCTGAGAGAAGAGTCCAACCCCCACTGCCACAGCCGCCTTTTGGGGAGCTGCAGAGAGCGCTAAGCTGCAGACAGCTGGGATACGGGAACTCTTTTGACTTTAGAGCCCTATTCCTGCAGTGTGCACTGTGCTGCAGGGGCCATGACTGCTCAGTGCTGCAGGGCTCAGCCTGGCACAGTGCTGCCCTGAGCAGGAGGGATTGCAGCTCTCAGTGGTTCTTTCTGTTTGCCAGAGCTTGTAGCGCTGGCAGCTTTGCTCTGGAGAGGTATTTGGGAGTGTGTCTGCTTCCCTCTTGGCACTGCTGTTCCTCAGAGCAGGCTGTGCTGCAGCAGCTGTGCTCACAGCTCCTGCAGCGAGGTGCCAGCCCTGCACGGACCTTGCGCTGCTGCAATGGAGGGCAGATTGCTTCCCGTAAACCAGGGCATACAGTGCTGGGAGGAACCAGGCTGAGGGGCTGCCTGCGGCTGGCTTGGGTAAAGGTGAATGATTGAAGCCGAGCTGCAAGCGTGTGCCCGTCTGCTTTGCCTTGAGCAAACTGGCAAAGCAATAATACTGTTCTTGTACAGAGAGCTGCTGCAGCACCTCTGCATTATGAAGATCACCCATAGGTAACCCAGGCTGCCCAGCTGAGTTCACGCTGTTCTGCAGCGTCATAAAGCGTTGGTGGGGGTGTGTTTGCTTTAATTATCGCTACTCAGGGAGTCTCATGAGTGTGTTGGTTCTGGGGCTGTGCTGCTGTGTCTGTCACAGAATCACTCTGAGCTCCCCACACCCAGCGCCGTGGCAGGGATCTCTGTGCCCACCAACCACTGTCCCACTGCTGATCTGCAACGAAGGCAGGAGGAGCTGCTCAGCCAGAGGTGCAGGAGGCCCAGATGTGGGTCAGACCTCTCTGGCAAAGTATTACCCATAACAGCTCTGCTGCGGTGGGAGTGTGCAGGCTGCATTCTTTGCTCGCTGCCTGCAGTGTCACTGATGCTGCCCCGTACTGCTGTCAGGGTTCTGAGGGCATTTCAGGGCTTGAGGGCCATGTTGCATTGAGAGCTGGTTGCACACACCCGACACAGCAACAGGAAGCGCTTTGCACTCACATTTGCATGGCAAAAAAAAAAAAAAAAAAAGGCGAAAGTCAAAGAATCAAAGCTGTAACTGTAAAAGGGAAGAAAAACCCATAACAGCCCTGTATCCTGAGTTTTGCAAGGTGGGGCCGCCGGCTCTTAAAGCTTCATTAATGCAGGAGGGAGAACTGAAGAGGTAAATCACCTGTTGTTTATCGGTGTTTGCAAGCTCCAATAGCCGTGCTTGGCTGCCCTCTACCAACAGACCTCGTGTGCTGAGGGTGTGGGGCCTGAATTTCCACCACCTGTGCTCTGCAGGGTGATGCTGGGTGCTCACGTCACCCCCAGTGCCACGCTCCTCACTGCCAAGCAGGGAAGCAGCTCAGAGCCCACAGGGTGAGCACAGCCTCAGCAGCACTGATTGAATTCTGGATTGAAAATGGAGGAAAATCTCGTGGTTGGCAACCCTGCACATAGCAGAGGGGTGAAAGCTAGGTGATCATTATGGTTCTTTTCAACCCAGGCAGTTCTGTGATTCTATGATTCTGTGAAAAGGGGCAACGTGCTCCAACGTCAGGAAGGATCCTGCAAGCACTTTGCTTGGGTTGGTGGGGATGCAGCCGGACCCTCTCTCCTTTCGCTGTGAGGGGGGTGGGGCTGTTCCGGCTTTGGGGTGGCACTGGGGAACGGTGCAGCCCTCCCTGCCCCACAGCTCGGCTGGGCCGGGCCGATAGGCGCTGTGCCAGGAGCAGTAGTGCCTTTTGGCTGACCCAAGAAGAGCAAAAATGTTGAGCTTAGCACTGAGAAGGATCGGTTTGGAGGAAGCGATGGGGAATGGCCCCGAGATGAAAACAGCAGAGCACAGCGGTGTGGCCGAGAGCCAGAGCTGTGCAGGGCTCGTCACAAAGCGCAGCACGGTGCGGGGCTGGCGGCAGCCCGTGCTCACCAACTGCTTTCACAGAGGCTCAGGGATATTAGTGAATTAGGAGAGAAAAAAAAAAAGATAGCTAATGAAATATCCGCAGGAAATTTTGACATAATTTCCATGACTCAGCTGGTTAATATTAGCTGTGTTTCATAAGTTGAGGTCCAACAGATTGCCCTCTGAGCAATGCAGGCCAGGCAGGTGCCGAGGGCAGGAGGTGGGTCAGGAGCTGCCCCAGTTCCATGCCAGCTCCATGGCCCCACGCAGCCCAGGGGCACGCACAGCTGCAGAGGTTCAGCATTTCACCTCAATCCAGCAACAGCCTCTTTGATTTTATTTTTTCAATGGACTCAACAAGTGTTTTTATTTTGGTTTTCTATTTATGTGGAGTATTTTAAGCAAAACCCGCATTTCCTGTGGGAAATTCCACTTTCATCTTCATTTGGAGTACATGAATCAAAGCACGGTGGGGAGAAATCTCCAACCAAGTCCAATTCCAACGCCTATTTCAGCCACTTGAGGCTTTCTGTGCCACTCACCAAAAGCACTTTATCAGCATCACCATCCATACACTCCATGAGAAGTTGATGGTCAGACTAAATGATTGCAGGCAGGAGGTTGGAGCTGGATGATCCTTGAAGTCCCTTCCAACCCAAGCCATTCTATGATTCTATGATAAGTGCTGTTTTCCAACCTTAATGATTCTATGATTAGCTACGCCTTCATTTTGCTAGTATAGTTGTATCTCATGGTTCTTGCTTGCTGATGTGCTTTAGGGTGTTTTGCATCGCTCTAGGGCCGTGCTTTGCCTTGCAGGGGCTCTGCCTGCAGCCCCACTGCTGTCACCTTTTATCCTTACGTGATTTCTACCTTCCTCTCTCTTTTTTCTTTTTAAAGTTGAACTGGAAAAACAAAAACACTCAGTGTGTTAACACTGTCCCTTCCCTTACAGCACGTGGTCATACCCAGGAGATGCACAGGGAGAGGTCCCACCAGGACACCCCTCATCACAGGGGTGCAGCGGTTGATTCCTGGGTCCCATGACAGCTCCACATCCACAGTGACCAAAGGACCCACAGGGACAGTGGCCCTGGAGGTGGCTGGTGACTGCAGACTGCTGGATTGCTCCATACCTGGATGAGATGTGTGAGGGTGCTGGGGATGCTGGTGGCTGTGAGTCTCCTCCTGAGCCCGGATCATCACAGCCAAGGCAGGCCAGGTTGGATGGGGCCTTGGGCAACCTGAGCTGGATTTCAGCCTCCAGATTTCAGCTCCCAAAACGTGCCAAGCATGAGCCTTCAGCAAGAGCTTCGTCCACCCAACCCATGCTGGACTAACTCATCCCAGTCCAACCTCTCTCTGCAGGAGTTTTGCCTTCATGGAAACAGCCGGTGCATTAGAAGTTGGCTTTGGAATGCACTCGCAGTGCCAACAGCCCAGTGACCGTCCTGCTGCCAGGCTGGGAAGGGGGGGTCTGCAATGGGGGATGGAGTGCAAGCCGTGGCCTTGGGACCTGGCTGAGTTTCCCTGCTGCCAGCTGGGGGATGGGGACATCAGGAACAGGACACATCTAGGAACAGGAGCGGGTGCTGCCTCGCTTACCCTGGGGCTTTAAAGGCCAGGCTCAACCCCAGCAAAGCACTGGGTCCTCAGTTAGCTGCCCAGCTCCTTATAAAGTCAGATTTGTCGTCTCAAAATACAGTTTGCTGTAGAATAGAGAATATTTAGAAGGGATTTGGTAAGTAATATCTGCTGCTGTACTGAAAATTCAATTCAAAGTGTTAAAAACTTAAAAAAAAAAAAGAGGTTTGGGTAGAAATAAAAGGTCTTTGGAGAGGTCTCCTTGGCAGGATCTTTTTCTCCCTGTACGTACAGCAGATTTGTTCATGTTTGTTTGTCATTATCCTTCTAACATCAAACCAGAGCGCAGCAAAGGGCAGCTTTCGAGAGATAAAGCTGGAGGAGATAATATTTCACACTGCATAAAACGCACCTCGGGAATTTTCAGTTCTTCTTTGTAACATTACAAGGGCCTTTATAAAAAGTGTCACAGCTCATGAGCTAAAAAAGAAGAAAAAAAAAAAAAAAAAAGCATCAGCTTGTGGCTTTGGATGCATTCAGTGCGCGTTTGTGGTCGGAGTTTCCCAGGCTGCTGGGGGTGAGCGCCAGGTCGGCCCTCGCACCGCGCTGTTTCTGTATGAGTGATGGCAGGCAGTGAGCTGCAGCTCTGCGGCTGAAGGCTCCGTCCTGCTGAGGGGTTTGAGATGGGGACCTGCTGTGTTCAGTGAGGTGGGAGTGGGCGCTAAGCCTGGGTTTGAGGGATAGAAATAGGTTTTTTCTCCTCAAATGGCGAGGTTTGGCTTCATCCTTGTTAAACTTCGTTGCCACAAGGTGAGACGGGGCACGGATGGGTGAGTGTACAAATGAGGAGGTGCTGCTGAGCAGCCTCGGTGCACAACACGGGGCAGTGTAAGTCACCGAGTGCTGCCATAGGAAGAGGTGGGAGGCTCTGGTTCGGCAGTTACCGTAGCAATTAACCCAAGCCCAGCGTTCCCCTGGGTACAGCCCTGGCGGTGCCCGCATGCTCACTGCAGGTGGGTTGTTGTGGTGCCGGGGTGTACTTGTGTGCTTGCTCTGTGTGTAAATACAAGAAGGCAGGTATACAAACACTGCCCTGCACTCAACCTGGCTGCTCTAAAACAAACCCACAGCACAGTGTCATTAGAGGGCTGCAGTCCAGGATGTCCAACCCTGACACACACAGGTGTGCCCGCTGCCAGCCCGCTGCACTGACCTGTCTTGCTTCCATACAGCTCCACGCTCATTCACTGCACCAAAACTAGTCCTAAAACCCAAAACAAGGGACAGATCTTTTGGTTTTCTGTATTTTCTCCCCTGGGTAGGAAATGGGTCAGGTCTGCCAGCAGAACAGGCCATGGCAGGTGGGTTGCTTTCCTACTGCACTTCTTTGCACGAAGGAAGACAATACCTTACACGTGAGGTGCCACCTCGATCAGTCGCTGCACAACGCCTTTCCTTGTCCCCTCCATACCCTCAGCAGTCAGACATCTGACTCCGATTGCTCTCTTTCCCACTTGATATAAGGAGTATTGTGCATGAAAGGAAGTGCACGGAGGTGAAACCATCTGAGAAACATCGCGGCCACTTCTCTTTTCCCATCAGCAGACATTGCTTCAGTTCCTATTTCCTACCATTGACTTGCATTGGCTTCAGGCCCTGTTCACTGCCTGCTTGCTAAGGATTTCTAAGCCTTGGACCATGACCTAATTTCACTATTTAAAATCAGATCTTCCATATTCCTACTGTGCTTTGTCTTTGAATGGGCATTTGTACAAAATAGTTCCATTTTCTCTGCCTGCAAGCAACACAAGATAGAGCAAGGCGCTCACACCGTGGTACCAGCAGGGCCCAGACATTGGAACAAATCTGGAGCCCTCTGCCCACCTGCCTCCAATCAAACCCTGTGCTCCCCCTCCGGCCCTTCATCTTAATGAAAAACACAACAAACACCGGTGTGTATCTCAGACTCCCTGCAAAAGCTGAGGGTTGCAGACTGCCGGAAAACTGCTCAGACAGTCACAGCGGCCGAGCAATGCTGGCTCTCACCATCACTGCTCCGCTGCCGTCCTGCTGCTGCCCCAGACCCTGCGACCTTTGCAGCAATTATTTTTGGTCCTGCGGAAAAGGAAATAGGAAGTAGAGCCGCTCTGCTGCGTTTTTGCACACCGCAGGGCTCCCCCATGCTCAGACAGCTCTGCTCGCCCTGCGGAGCGCTTTCGTTGCCATTTATTCACTCTGGGATGTCGCAATCAGACCAAAACGGCAGCGCAGTTACCTGAAGGTGGAAGTGGCTGAGGAAGCAGAGAGCAGTCCTGACAGTGGGGATGCACTGCTGCAGTCAGAGTGGGACACAGCTTGAGAGATGAGCACGGCTGGGCTCCAGAGCTTGGGTTGCAACCACCCTGCTGTTCTGGAGCTTCTGATGCCTGGCTCAGAAATGTATCTAAGGAAGTTTGTGTGTTCTTATTCAAACTGCGCTCATTCTTGGCCCTAATCCCAAACTGCGCTCATTCTTGGCCTTAATCCCACCTTCCCCTCCAACAGGCAGACTTTGTGTTTGGCTCTGCTTTCTGCTGTACAGCGGTGCTGAGGACTGCCACTGCTTGTGTTAATAGAAGGTCTGAGCAGCTCTGGTGGGTGCCCAAAAAGGACAGGGACCAGCACTGAGTTGTGTCTGTGCCAGGCACAAGGCAAAATGGAGCTTCTGCTCCCCATTATTTCCTTATGCCTACACATACAGAGGCCAATGTTGTGGAGGCCAACAAGTTCAGAGGTGCTGCACACCTCCTTCCAGATCTGCTCATCATCCTTGCCTCCTGTTTTCTTCATCAACAAGCGAGGAATGGTCTGGTGTGGTTATTCTAGAAATAATGTGCATTCTGAGGCACTTCCCACGCTGCATAGAGGCAGAGGGACTCTTTTACTTTGGCTTTCTGCATCTAGATTGTTCCATTGAGGAGGATTCTTGAGAAATTAAAGCCACTTGTATGCATGGCTGCAGCACTAATGAGACCCAAATGTGGGCAGAGGTTCTGGGAGCTCTGCTCTTGGTGGCTTGCCTTGCCTCAGATAGCAAATTTAAGGCTTTGACATGAAGTAAATTGGCAGAAAAGTCACACATAGACTGATGGTGACTCAGCTCTGCTGCTGAAGGCGTGTAGAGGGCATCGGCTGGGAGCTCTGCTGTGTGTGCAAAACATGAGAGCTGTGTTGGCAGAGCTGTGAGTGTGGGGGAGCAGCAGGAGCTGCCGCCTGACTGAAGCACCAGCAAAGCTTTACAAGAACTCAGCTCAGCTGAAGGGATGCTGGAGGAGTCAGCTGCTGGTAACAGAGATGGGAAACAGGTGGTAAATCAGTGCCTACAGAGGGGAGAGCAAAGAGCTGCCTCAGTTGTGGTTCTCTGCTCTGTGTTGGAGGAATGGAGCAGGGCTGCATGAAGGTCGGTGATCTCTCCTTTGCTTTTGCTGGCTGTGGGCTTGGTGGGATGATGGAAGAATGGCTGAAAGGTAATGGCAAAAATAAATTCTTGGTCTGTCTGACCCATGGGGCTGTGAGTGATGGAGATCAGGTGGTGGTGATGGGATGCAGAGTGGGAGGGGAGAGGGAGGACCGGTTAGCCTGGATCTTCAGCATAGCCTTATGCCCTAATGATTGCAGCAAGCATGAGGCAGAGGGCAGCAGCAAGATGTGCTCTGGAAATGCTCTGCTGGAATGTGGTTTGGGCCAGGGGGACGTTGGCAGTGTGAGCATTTCTACTGCCACCTCCCTGAGCACCGTGGGCTGCTGTCAGCGGCGGAATCACAAACAGCCACAAAGGACGCGCCCTGATTTATGCATCAAATACCAGGAAAGGCTTAAATTCTGTTTGTCACTCGGCAGATGGTGACGGTTGCCCCAGCATGTGAAATATTTCATGCCTGACACCTCAATTCAGGAAACAGTGGTTTGCTCAGCAGAGGCTCGGGAGGCAGCGACTTGTTATCGAGGGTAACATTGCCCTTTGCTTCTTTTTCTGCGCTGGCAGAGTTTGTTTTCTAGAGCAGTGCTGTGCCCGTGGGCACATGCAGTGGGGCACACCCCCAAACCGTGTTGGTTTTTTGGATGTTTGGTACCATAGCGAGTTCGTTTTCCTGCAGGTCCTGGCTGCTGCCTGCAGCCCTCACTTGCTGGGTTCCTGTTCCCTGGGCACCTCGTGCCTGAGGTTTGCTGAACCACAGAGAGCTCATTGCAAAACTGGGCCGTGGAAATCGCTCCTGGTGCTCTGAGCTGTGGTTCTGTATGGCTGGAGCAAAGTCCTTATAGAGAAGGCAGCAGTGCAGGAGTGCTGCACCATCCCCTCACCTCCCACCTGTGTCCTGTAGGCCCAGTGCCTCAAAGCAGAACCAAGCAAGGAAGGTGAGCATCTTCCTCCTTGTTCTTACCTGGGGCATCTTCCTGCCGGTCCTTACACAGGCCATGCTGTGACCAGAGCTTCCTCTTGTGCAGACAGAGGATGTGCTGCTCTCAACCTTGGAGGCGATTCCTGGTTTCCCAGAAGGTTGGCAGCACCGTAACCCATCTGGAGGTGGTTCTGCAGCCGCAGAGTTGCAGGGCTTTGCTCCATGGTGCACAGACCAACCTTTGTGCCAGGCCCTCTGCACCCCTGCAAGTGGCCCGAATATCAGTGTTACCTCATCAGGGAGAAGGAACAGCCACCAGAACTGCAGCACACCCCACAGACACAGCAGTCCTGGCCCACAGGGTGGGACTTAGCAGTCCTCATGACGTCTCGTCTGGGGTCAGCACTGTGAAAATGGGTTGTACCAGCTCTGATTGGACTTCTTATTCATAACTGTCCCTTAAACTCACTTCTGAGTGTGCACTGAGTTGAGGAGATGTATGTATGTATTCTGAATGAAGCACTGGGATTCTCTACACTCTGAAGGCAGGGGGTAGGAGATGTGGCAGGCGTGCAGCTATTTCCTGCAGCAGCATCCCCATGCAAGCAGGGTGTGGGAGCAAAACGCTCTTGTTCATGGAAAGCAACAAAAACCTTCTCCAGAGCATTGAGCTTGCACCTCTGAAATACAGGAAATCCTTGATTTGGGTCTGAAAGAAAGTTACAGTGCGATGTATTGGTGTGGTGTGGTGTCAGTGCACCAGCTTAGATCCCTGGGGCTGCAGGTGGGATCGCAGCTGTCCTGCAGAGCCCTTCCCAGCAGAGGGAGGCTGCCTTGAGAGGCCCAAGCCTCTTCGAATCAAAGGAAATTTTAATGGTATCTTCTCTAAAATGAGCAGCTGTGAAAGGACCATTTCAGTAATAAGTAGAGTTTAATTAAGACCACCACTGAGCTGACAGCTGCTCAGTCACAAGATATGACTTAAAAATAGGTCCAAGAACGTACCTACTCCTCACTGTGGGTTTGTTTTAAAAAAAAACAAAAACAAACAAAAAAAACCCCCTCTTCCCTTGTCTGCTGCTTGCTCTCCTCTCCCTGCCCCGTGGAGCAGAA
>JAOWBP010004313.1:14894334-14916705 GCA_028571105.1 Tragopan temminckii
GCCGACAGCACCTGGCTCGAGGCCGAACCGGACGCGCCGCCCGCGCTGCGTTGCCACGGGAGCGTGCGCGGGTCGCAGCGCTGCTGTCCTGGGCTGCTCGCGGCGGCCCTGAGCGCTCCTGCTTTTAAATCTGGCGTGCTGCATTTACTTTGAGATCTAAGCTTATCTCTTCTGTTTACTTCCACCTGCAAAAGCGGTCTCCAGCTGCAGTGCCTCGGCTTGTGTGGCCTGTGTACGGTGCCTGCTGAATTGGTGTCAGCCGGTATCTGCGGGAGGACCTTGAGGAGCAAGGGTCGGCCCAGGAACGACGGGCTTGGCCGGCTTTATTCTTGGTGGTTCAAGGATGTCTCTTTGAACTTGTACATCAAAAGAGTTTGGTTTGTTTTCTTAATAAAGGTGGCAGAAGTCATCCTGCAGGTGCGGCAGTTGGACGCAGCAGGGGAGTTCCATTCTGCGCTGTTCTACAGAGGACTCTGAATTTGCTGCATATCAGCCTGATATCTCCTGTGCCTGCTAAGTTCTGCTGTATCCTGCCAGCAGAGCCTCTGACCTGGGCAGCGAGCGAGGCAGAGGCTGTGCTGGTTGTGCTTGTGTCAGGTACAAGGTGCGCAGACCCACGGGCACTGACTGCCTTAAGACACAAGGAAATACTCAGATTTCATAATGCAGATAGGACTTCTCAGAAGGCTTGTTAACCGTTTGTACCATCCAGTTTCCTGTTTGTACATGTGAGCAATCTTTGCAGAACACTGGCAATGTTTTCTGCCCAGCGGCCTTTGTTCTTTGCTCTGCCAGAGATGGATGTTTGAGTGCTCAGTGCCTGCTCACTGCTCAGAGCACAGAAATCCTTCTCGGGTGAAGGACCAGAGTGAAGAAGAGAGCGTGGGAGAGATGCTCTGTTAGCGCAGGGAAGCGTGGGCATGGCAAAATGTGAATTGTGAAAACTTCCCTTGAACGTGCACAGTCTTTAGGGCTTGGGTAGCTACCACAAGGTGTTGCCTCACCTGTTTCTTAAAGAACTTCTTTCTTCACAGAGAGTAAAACTAGTTCCTGGTCATCAGTGAGACGTATGGCTGTGAAGGGATGAGGCACTCTCAGGACAGCGTAAGGCACTTGGCATCCTCTGGAATTCAGCGTTTTGCAGGTGAATGTGCTGGTTTTGTCCTGAGTGCCCCAGTACAGTGCTTGTCCTGACTGAAGCGTGGTTTGTAGGCATGTTTTTCTCCCAGCTTCTTCATTGGGCTTTGACTCAGTGTGAGTTACGGGGTCTGAACTGTCAGAACTTCCAGAAGCTTGGAAATCCCTAAGGAGAAGGAGCTGCTGACATTCTGCTACAACTCTGCAGCAGCTCTGCACAGTTTGGCAGAAGTTCTGTGTCTGGGGGAGGTAGCGGTTGGCTGCCCAGACTTCGTACACTGAGGCAGTATTTTTTCTCCCTTTAATATTAATGCTTTTGAGCCAGTTTTGCAAGAGCTGTGGCCTTTTGCATACTTGCAGGTTTTCTCTGTTCAGCTTGTTTAAATTGCTGGCTTGGTGTTGCCGCTTTCATGGTTGACTAATGCTGTGTTTGGTTGCATATCTCGAACTTGTTGAATAATCATGAGGACCTTTGTCCCAGATTTCTGGAGCTGACACGGGGAGGGGGATGGGGCGTTTTTTAAGAAAGGTTTTTGCACAAATCTCTCCTGACTCCAGGGAAAGCCCTCCGTTCTGTTTCTGCTTAGCAGAGGAGACGTAACACATTCAGTTCTCATTTGAAGGGAGACTTCCTTTTTTTCCAACAGACACAGCACAACGATAGCCAGTAGCCAGTCTGCCCTATTTAACCAATTCTGCTGGAGCAAAATCCCTTTTCCTCCTTTTGGATACACTGTATTGTGAGGCATAAGAAAAGCTTTTCTTTAGTCAAAGTAACCTTTCCTCCCTAAGTCCCGTAAAAAAAGAATGTAGTCATAAGAGTTCGTGTGTAGTGCTAGGAGAAATATTATCTGGGGTAATTAAGGGGAAAGGCCAACTTCCTCTCCCAGTCCTGTGTGTGAAAGCCTGGTATCTGCTGTGAGATTGAACTGAACAGTGCCTTGGAGCATTAGTAGTCTAGAGGAATCACATGAGGATATGTTGGATGATGAGAACATTTTAGTTTGGGAGAATTCTCATGTACTCAAGTATGGGAATGCTTCTTATATACTGACACATAGATGAAGAGTTTTATGTATGCGTTCATCTTCAGTTTTACAAACGTGTTGTACTGTTCATCAGTCTGAAATCAGCTCAATGCAGGCATGTTTTGTGCTCCAGAACTGCATATTTTGAGCCTGTTGTAGTCTTAATGTGTGTCAGTGGCTATTTTTGCGAAGGAAGGATGCTCGTTGTGGAGTTACTGCAGCACCCTGGAGCCTGGTGTGATGCTGAGGCTCCGGATCCTTTATGAACACACAGGGAAAGAAAGTTTCCATGCACATATGACAGCCCTGAGTTTTCTATTACACCGAGGGATTCAAGTCCTGCCATGCTGGCAGACCCTTGGGTAAGTGATGCCAGACCGCCAGGCAGTGGTGACAGCTGGAGTGACACAAACAGGCCCTGTAGCACCTCTGTGTAACTAAAGTTTTGATGTTCTCTTTCTGTTGGAGATAAGGAAGGCTGTGTTGTTCTGTAACAGCAGGCTTGTGACAGGGATCTTAACTTCCACAAGCTTCCCTGGTAGGGGTGCCAGCAGCGGAGACATGAATCAAAGCCAGGTGAGCCAGGTTCAGCACTGCTGGGTCCAGTGTTCACTGCCACACGGCCTCCTTCTGTGCAGGAAGTCACACCCAGATTTCCATTATTCCTTGTCCATTAAAAACAGCACGTCCTCTTTGTTGCTGCAGGGTAATACTGTGTATTTTTCTGGCTGAAGTTGATATCAACAGTTTCTCCATCTCAGGAGCTGCCACAACTATGAATGTGTCATAAATAAATACTAACTGAGGCTGTAACCAATTTGTAGGTGCAAAATGTGAGTGTTAATAGTCTTGTCTGAAGGAGAGATGTCTCATTTCCAGCTCATAAGTGAATGTGAGTAGCATCTGTACTGAAATGCTTTAAAAACGCAGTAGTGTTCATGTTGTGTTATATGAAGCATGTATTGCAGGGCTGTTCAGCCACGCGATGTAAAACAGAGTTAGGATTTTTAAAGAGTGATTGACCTCTTGTTGACACCATTAAAATTGAGACAGTGGTCATTTAGAGGCACCACGCACAATAAATGATGGAGTAATGATGAATCCTGTTAGGATGTCTTTAACTTTAGATTGGTAATCCAGTTTTTTCTCAGTTTCTGGTGTCAGTGCCCTGTTTCCTTTCTTTTCCAGCCATCTCAGAAATGGGATGTTTGGGAGTGTTAAGCTTTTTCACAGAAATTATGAAATGTTTGGTGTTTTCCTCTATGTTCCATGCAAATTTTACTTCTACGGTAGTTTAAAACAACTACAAGGGGAGAAATAGAGCATAATGTATATTTTGTAGATGCAGGCTTCCATTTGTAGATTAAAAGCTGTGAAAGGACATGTAAAACCACTAAATATCTTGGATATCTGGATGTATTTTCAGAGGAAAAGTTGTTTAATAATGCTCAGCACTCTCAGCTAAATGGAGGATATTTACATGGGTGTGATAGAGACCAGATTCTGATCGATGGCTGTAAGTACTCTGTTGTGAGATGGGCACGGGGGCTTTCTAAGAACCTGCTTTGCTTTACAGAGGGAAGCAGTTGGTGGGAGGGAGTGTGTAATGCTGGATTCACTTCAAAACTTCTTACTAAAATGTTGATTTTTAAGAAAGCAAATATTAGCACATGAGCCTATCCCACTTCTACTTTCATATGTGCAAACATGACTGTGCACAGCTCTCAAAGTTTTTGGTGTTTGTCATAGTTCTTTTTGAAGGGTTCTGGTTACCAGTATCGGGAAGCACAGCTGGTGCTGCAGTGGAACACGAATTGAGAAAAGTGCTCTTTTTTTCTTTTCTTTTTTTTCCCACCAATGTGATCCAGAATTATGTTGTTGACCTTGTGATTATTTCTATAACTTTCCAAAGGTATTTGGTAGCAGTTTGTGTCTGTTTGCTGTGACACTGTAATTGCGAGGACTTTGGACATTTTGTGGAGTTCCCCCATATTCAGACTTGTAATTGCCATGTTATGGTATGTCATCAAATACTGGGCGGATTTTATGCTTAAATATGATTGTCGTGTTGTTATTAGCAGTTAGTTTGTTAGTTCCTGTTATATCTCCTTGGAAGAGGTGGCAAAATCCCAGTGAAAGTTGGACAGGTTAAGGTGTCTGCATCAGTGCCTGGGTGGAGCACTGCAGGGTTTCATGTCAGGAACTCGTGAGGTGCCAGCTCTCCTTCCAAGGCAGGTGATGTTCTGCAAGCACAATGGGTGCAGCCTATACACAGAAAAAGTAGATAACCTTTACCTCTGGGTGGTTTTGAAGTGCACAGATTGCTTGGAAGAAGTACCATTTTTACATAGGATGTGGCAACGTCATCAGCTGCACTTGTGGCCAGAGCTTGCCTTGCAGCCGTAGTTTGATGCCTTTATTTGCACTGCTGCCTGGTTTTCTGCAGAACTCAAATATTTCATCTCAGAGTCTGGATTTCGTTGTGATTGTGGAAGCATGTGTGAGATTGCTGTGGCTCCCAGCTCATTGCTGCAGGTGTGAGGCTGCTCGTGAAGACATCGCCCTGACCCGATGAGCTCTGCGAGAAGTATTTACAGCCCAGTCAAAGTACTGCACTCTGAGTAAGAAGATAAGCTTAAATCACAACGGACGATATCCTTTTCCGAAGTTAAAATAGTAGTGAGAAAACTCTGTGCCATGGCATGAGCAATGGGTAGCAGTGTGGAGGAGCTGACACTTTGCAGGGTCAGTAGCTGCTCTTTGGAATGAGGGCTGAAATGTATTCTTCTCCTGTTTGGAAACACAGCACCTTGCTGAGGTGAGCCTTATCTGAGCCACTGGGGCAAAGGCTTTGCTTACTCAAGGGATACCAGGAAATGAAAATAGCACATGATTTTAGAGCACTGGGTCACAGCGTGCTGTGTCCGAACAGCCCTGCCAGCAGCAGGAATCAATCAGTAACTGCTCTTGGGATACTCACTGGCCTTGCAACCGTGATGCTTCAGTGACTTCTTCTTGGGCAATGTACGGTTCAGGGAAGGGTACGGCTGCAGAGTGGTTCTGGAAGACCGATGCCATCATCAGTATGAACTATGTAGACCTGTCTGGTGACTCATTAAAAAGCTGAGGACTTCATTCATTTACTGACTGGGGTGAGAGGTAACAGACCTGAAAATCCATCTGTTCTGATAGTTGTACCCATGGAGTTTTTGGCTATAAATAAGTGATATTGCACAATCAAACTGGTTTTCTCTTGGAAACTCAACACTGAAGTTCTCTTCAGTGCCTGGTCCAAGTGCTCTTCATCATAACAGCTGCTGTAATTATGTAAATGGAGCGGACAGAAAAGTAAGGTAGTAATGGGGCACCATCTGAAGGACCAGTGTGTTTCCACCTCTCAGGGCAGTGTAACACATTTCATAACCGTGAACTTTTCCAAGCAGTGTCTCTATCATAGCATTCACAGGAAATGTTTGTTACTGGGCACAACATGCTGGTGTCCAGCAAGCCTAGTGTGGTGCAGGCTGGTGCTGAGCTGCAGTGTGGGAGACAGCTGGAAGGACACTGCCCATTGTCGAGTAGTGTTCAGCTGGACAGTAAGGGCTTATTTACTAACAATACTCAGTGATTTCTAATAACTGAGCTTCATGTCTGGTTCCAGTGGCCAGTGGAAAGGATTCTTGGAACAAGTGAGTCTGTGTCAGTGCAGGATTTGTGCTGGGAGTGGTGTTTGGTTCCCTGGTAAATACCATCACATGGAGACATACGATATCCACACAAGCCTCTGGTCTGTATGAATTTGGTGGTGATCATTCACTGTGTATTTCCCAACACTGTTAGTTTTACCAGAGCTTCTTGGCTGGCGTAGGCTGTGTGAGCAGTCATCAGAGAACTGCTCAAATGTTCTTCCATCTATAAGGCAGTGTTTGTTGGATGAATACAGATTAAATCATAAACATGTTAAGTTACAGCTTTTAATCTACGTTGTATTAATAATCATAGAATATTGTGGTTGGAAGGGATCCAAAAGGATCATCACATCCACTCCCTGGCTCTGCACAGGGCCACCCAAAATTCAAATCCTTTTTCTGAGAGTCATCCCCTGCTCCAGAGCCAGTTTAAAAACAACTGAGTAGAACCCGCAGTACTGAACTGTTTGTGACTTGAGGTGGAGAGGAAGGAGTTATTGGGATCAGTGTCAATATTTTCATTTCAACCTTTTTAGTGCGAATGGAAAACTCCCAAAGTTTCCATCACTAAAGCATCGCATGGGGCCCTGCGGGAGCTGCCTAGGGGACAGCAGTCAGCAGGACCTGGCCTTGTGTCAGAAGTGCTGGTGGCCTCCAAATTCCCCTCCTGTGCTCAGCACCCTATGGGGTGAGCAGGACCCGAGGGGCAGCAGCTGCAGGCAGAGCCCAGCAGTGAGGGAGGGGTGAGGAGCATCCCTGCTGCTCTGTGCTTTCTTCTGGTATTTATGAATATTTACACTTTTTTTTTTCCCCCTCAATAACCAAAACAAAATTAAGACTCTTTTAATAACAGCTGTTGATAGAGATAACAAAATAACATGAATGCTATTTCCAAAAAATGAAACTGAAGCAGGTAAGAGGGTTGCAAACTGTTGCAGTCTTCATTTAATAGGTGTCTCTTTTTTTTTGTTTCCCTTCCTATTTTTGCTAACATGTATTTTCATTTTGAAAATTGTGTTTTTCTTGGTATGTATTTCAGTTTGTGTTCTGAAGATTGTAACTGATGCTTCCCTGGAGAAGTGAGATCTGCTGGGCTCTGCAGGTCCTGGTGCAGACCCACGCTTTGCAGTTAGGTCCCTGGTGAGCAGTGAAGTCTATCCCAAAATTAAATTGTAAATTTATTTTAAATGTAAATTTAATCACATTAAAATGTAGTAAAAGAGGAAGCACTTCTCTCTATGTAGTTCAATTTCTCTTAAATTAGAAATGTGAGGTTTTAGTGGAAGGGTTCACTGTATGCAGAAAAAGAAGATTTGGGATTTGTAGTGGTACCTGCAAACCCAGCAGGATTAAAAACGAGCTGAATGGAGCGTACAACGAATTTGGGAGTGACCTTCACTTGCATACATAGGGGGAGAACCTTAAGTGTCAGCCGTTGACTGTGTAAAGAAAAGCACAGGGATCTACACCCGAGGTGATGGTGCTGTGGCCTCAGATGGGTGATCTGAAGAGGGATTGGAGATGGTGGCATTTGGCCTCTGCTGAGCAGCATTGGTTGGTGTTAAGTTTGTTAAGCTATGTCTGTGCCTTAAGTTGGTTATTCTTTTCTTCTGTGGAAGCTTTCTGTCCAGAGGGCACATCCCTCAGGCTCAGCACACGTGCTTAGAAGGAGGAAGGGGAAATGCTGTTGATTTAAAGCCTTTCATGTTCTTTCTTCTTGCAGTGGAATCTCGTGTGTGACAATGACTGGAAGGGACCCATGAGTACCTCCCTGTTCTTTGTGGGTGTGCTGCTCGGATCGTTCATATCAGGACAGCTCTCAGACAAGTAAAGTATATGCACCAGCACCACTGGTCTTTGATGTGTTTTGCAAGCAGTTCTTGCATGTGTGCACTCGTTTGGTACGAGTGTTTTCTGTGACCACTAACATGTCCTAATTCTGTGACTGCCCAATCTGAATGTACACAAAGCATATAGAGCACGTGTCCTAACTTAGACCAGGATGTCACAAGGATCACTGCTAGGGGTTATATCTACCAGTTTATTTTTTCAGACTAATCACTTCTGCAGCAAATTGTATTTATGTCAGAAAGTGTAAGAAAGAGATGCTTCATTTTTTTTCAAACATTTTCCTTGTTATGTTTTTCAATATACTGATCTGTGTAGTGAACTGTTTGCTGTGTAGAGGTGGAGCATCTATTATTGCTTTTACACTGTAAATAATGTTGCTGACAGTGAGTTGCTCGTTCTGTCAGCAAGGAATGAGTGATGTTTCAGCACACACCTAAAGGTGACTTGGCTGTGACCCTTGGAATTATTTTCTTGTGTCCTGTGGATCTCTTCATGTATATAAAGTAGCTGTGCATGTGCTGTTTCCTGTGTCTTTGCTTCTTGCAGATGCCTTATATCTCCCTAAATATACACATGAGTAATTTCTGTCTGAAGATTTAATTCATGCTGTTCTTTTCTTTTTTATTTTCTTTTCATCTAATCCATGGAAGGTTTGGCAGGAAGAATGTGCTGTTTTCAACTCTGGCAATGCAGACCATCTTCAGCTTCATTCAGATCTTCTCTACCAGCTGGGAGATGTTTTCCGTGTTCTTCTTGCTAGTTGGCATGGGGCAGATCTCAAACTATGTGGCAGCGTTTGTTCTCGGTATGGAAGTCGTGCTGGGCCCAGAATGCTGTCTGTTGTCCTGTCTGCTGCCCTTCCTAGGGCTGGTTTGTTTTGTCAAGAAATGCTGTTAAGAGTTTGTCCTCACCACATGTGGATAACTTATGCTGTCTTTGGAAGCTTCCAGTTGATAGAAGTGCAGTCTGAATTAATTCAGTGGGTTACCAAAGGATTCAAGTGTTTCAACTAATAGAGAAACAGAGAATTCCAGAAGGTTTTATGGGTCAGGGCCTAATCTAGGCATCTCTGAAATACCCTTTGAAGAAGCTAGTCTCTGCAGAAGATCCTATGGAGATCAAGCTGAAGCTAAGTCCTAGTATATCTGATGGTTTTAAGTCCTCAGTACAGTAGATCATAAAAACATAGAAATACAGAAGAATTGGCTACTTCTAGAAATACTATATGGTCTGATTAGTTACCTTTCATACTTATAGTTACTGGGTTGATGCAAGATCATCACATGAGGCAGATCTGTGGTGCCTCCAATAATGCATGGATGTGTTCTGTGCTGCCCTGTGTAGTATGTCTCAAAGCCAGTTATTTGTGGTTGCTTTTATGTTGAAATACTAATCTTCGCTCTTGTTCTGAACAGGCACAGAAATTCTTGGCAAATCCATTCGTCTACTATTCTGCACGTTGGGCGTTTGCATCTTTTATGCCTTTGGCTACATGTTGCTGCCACTGTTTGCCTATTTCATCAGAGACTGGAGGATGCTGCTGCTGGCACTTACTTTACCTGGGCTGCTCTTCATCCCACTGTGGTGGTGAGTACAATGAAAACAGAAGACTTCAGACTTTAGAAGTCTTGTCAATGGGTTTTTGAGAGCCAGATGTCAGCCAGGCTTTAGCACTGAAACTCAGGAGTGGACAGAAGAGCGGCCATTGTATCCTTTGCTGTTCCCAATTCTTTAGACTTAAGTCTGCAGCTTAGTAAGGAATCTCTGTCTGACTCATGCCTGAAGAAGTTAGTCTTCATTTTCCTTGAGGGTTCTGGAAAATTAAGGGATTGTACATGGAAAAAGAGGGGGGGGGAAGGGGAAGAAAAACTGAAACAAAAACAAAAAAATCTTCATCCTTCTGTATCAAATAGCAGTCGTTGGGTAAGGCCTAAACTAAAGGCAGAATGAAAAAGCAGTTAGTTTGGAGAGTGACATGGTGACATAGATCTGACAAGCTGTAGCTGTAGAGCAGTACTTGCACACCTGTGCAACCTCAGTATTTCCTGCCATAGTTAATGAAATGCTGCTTTCCAGTGATGTGACTTGTAGAGTTTAAGTCGTCCACACGGTGGTGGTGTTTCTTCACTTACACATAAAATGTATGTGATTGCATCTGGCTTCTCCCAGTGAAGCTGAAAGACCCACGCAGATTTCACTTTCCGTAAACACTGTCACATACAGCCAAGTCAAGTAATGATTGTATGTGCCATAGTTACTAAGCAGGTGCCTCTTCATTTACAGAATGCTGCTTGTATATTCACATTTCTGAATTTCTCTAAACCATTTCTCCCGTACTCTGAAAGTTTCTGTTGCTCTCCTTTTTTTTTTTCCCCCTGAATCATTCTGCAGCTCTTTTGTACTTTTAAAACACACATGACGTTTTAGTCTGTTCTTCAGCCTATGAGTTGGCTCTTGTAAATCTGATTTCCGTTGTCTTAGCTTTAATTTCTGCAAGGCGTGTCAAGTTTTAAGCTCTTTGTGCCTGGAACAACATGTGTTGGTGTCTGAAGCAGCACATTCTTTGGAAATGCTGGCATATTATTCTGAATCTTTCTTACAGGATCATTCCAGAATCTCCACGATGGCTGATCTCTCGGGGGAGATTTCAAGAAGCAGAAGACATCATCCGAAAGGCTGCAAAAATTAATGAGGTTACAGCCCCAGATGTAATCTTTGACCCTAGCGAGGTAAGATTCACTTAGCAGTCAAGTAGTTTGCTGGACCTGTTAGTATCTATGGAAAGCAATTAATTTCCAGTTTTGCCTGCACTGTATCATGTACTTTTGAAGTGATTAAAAGTTCATTCTTTGCTGGAAAAGCCTTAAAGCAAAATACCCTTTCACTGTTCATTAAGGTTTGAAAAGCCCTTGCTGTCCCAATCCCATGCAACATTCAAATTAAAAATCTTTTTTTTTTTTTTAATATGCTTAACAGCTTTATTTTCTATTTAAACCACATTTTTGGAAGTGAATGTAATTAATTTGCCTATTGCTTTGTGATCTGAATACATCCCAGATGAAGCCAGCAAATTAGCAGGAAGTCTAGTTTATCCCAGTGACTCTGAATACAGTGGATCTCCTTAACCCAGGCAGCTGACAAATGACTTCTTTGGGTCTTCTAGGCATCTGAGACCTGGCCACGTTGCACTGAGGAGTTTATACCTTAGCACCTAACAGGGAATTCATAGTCTCCTGGTCTCTTAG
This sequence comes from Tragopan temminckii, assembly GCA_028571105.1. Classification (NCBI taxonomy): domain Eukaryota; kingdom Metazoa; phylum Chordata; class Aves; order Galliformes; family Phasianidae; genus Tragopan; species Tragopan temminckii. The sequence continues at coordinate 14,905,285 of JAOWBP010004313.1, forward strand.
TCTTTGTTTTTTCTCCAGCTTCTGATCTTTTTGGACAGAAGTATCTGGTTCTGAATGGCTGGATATAGATAATACTTATGTTCTGGACGGATTTTATGCTTGTCTGCTCTAATAGAAAACTAATCCTAGCTGGTGGCATTGGAAATAGTGCTCTTCAAGTTCAACTTCTGCTTCACATAGAGGAGATCAAAACTTGAGCGTCCTTGAGCTGGAATAGTTAGCAGTAAAATTATTCATGTTTCCTTCAAGTACCTTTGAGCTGTTGGTATCCTTAAGCTGTAGAATGAGTTCCACATTCATTTATTCACAGGTCAGATAGACAAATTGTTTGCATAATCCAGGGGAATGGGCACCTGTCTAGGCACATCTGTGGAGTCTATCTGGGCACAGTTGCTCAGCTTTATTCCCACTGACACTAGACATTGTCTAGTTGTTGATAAGAGAATTGATTGTTCCTATCCTTGTATATTCACTTGATTTACAAAGCCTCTTGGGTCTAAGCCAAATGTTTAGTCATTAATCTCAAATGTGTTGCTATTGAGGCCGAAAAGGCTTCATTTGGCTTGCAGATAGCTGAGGTGCAGACAAGCCTACTTACCTAGGCTAAATTCTAGATAGTAGGATAGACATCATGGTCTTGCTGGAGCAGAATGCCAGAAAAACCTAGACCTTCTGATGATGGCTTTTGCACTGGACTTCTATTGGAAGAACCCTTTTTTTGTTATTGCTTTCTTTTTCCTTCTTTCTCGTGCTTTAAGCATGAAAACTCACCCTGTGCCAGAAAGAGGACAGAAAATGAGCTCTGGCTCCAACATTCAGTTAAGATAATCATCCCTGGAATGCCTCCATTTTCTGTTCTTAGAAAGAAATACTGATCTGTTCCCCATCGCTGAGTGGGGCTGGATTTTGATGCAGCAGAACAGTTCACATTTCCCCTGGGAGGGGGACTGGAGCAGGCTGGATATTTCTGATCGCAGAGATTAAAATCATAGCACATCAACTTCCAGAAACACAGTTTACCACTCAAAGAGAAAGGAACTAGATTAACGGGTATTCGTTTAACTGCAGAACTCCCAACCATCTTTTTTTCTTTTTTTTTTTTTTTTTTTTTAATAAGCCGTGACAAAACAACTTGTGCAAAGCCTTTCTTCATCTGCAGTCCCTTTATCCTCTTCTTTTGTGTGCTTTCTGAAGAAGGCTGGCATCTTCCCCTGAGGTTTTAGGAAACATGTTTGTGCTGCATCAGGATTCTCAGAAACAGGCTGGCCCTGAGGCACTGTGCAGCTGGAATGGAGGAGCTCACGGGGCTGCTGTCTAAAGAGTATTCCTCTGAAGTGTTTAGACTCCGAGGTTTCAAAATCAGTTTGGATTTCAAAACCGGTTCAGATTCATGATCACAAACGGTCCATAGAGCGTCAGTAGGGCCTGGTAGGCTGAATTGTCTGGTGTGAGAGGGATGAACAGGTTTGGATGACAGGTTTCATTCCAGATGCCTTGCCTTCCCTTGTCATAGCTTCTTGCTCTGTCCTGTCCTGCTAAGGGACTGTATTATCTGGCAGGGCCCTTTTTTCTCATCAGTGATATAAGTTTTGCATTGTTCCTGGTTTTGTTTTGTGGTTTGTTTGGGTTCTCTTTTTTTTTTTTTTTTTCTTTTCTATTTTTTGTGTTTCCTGTTTGTAGGTTTCTTGGCAGCAAAGTGTGGCAGAACTGGAAAGCACAGGGAAAGATCATGTGATTTAAGAGAAAGGGATGTGAGCTGAGAAGCTGCTGCAGCTTGTGCTGGGGGAGACTTAAGCTCAGGCAGAGTAAAAGCTATCCAATGTAAAGAACTGTTTGTCTTTAAGAGAAAATTAAGATTTATGAAGGCAAATGCACTGAATTTTGGAGTGCGTGAGCAGTAGAATGCTGTTTTATCTTCCAGGTCTTCAGAACAAAATATTGCTTGGAAATAATGTTTACTTGGCTGCAGAGGTTATATAAACTTTGTGCTTGCGAGATGTGGAGAAGAAAATACATGTTTTGAGTTGAGGGACAAGATTTGAGGGCTCCATATCAGTCTCCAAAAGCTAACTTGCGAAATATCTCCTACCTGAGATGGAGAAGAGGCTGATGAGGAACTAAGTTTAACGAATGGTTGCTTTTATCTCTTTACTGGTGTGCTGGAATGCATCCAACTTCTTCCATTGAACCTGTCTGATGTTCTAGGGGAAAAGGAGTTGTAAGTTGAACTAATACAAAGTAGAGGATGTTAAGGTAGGCCAGGCAGAAAGAGTTCAGAAGTGTTTAAAGTAGTGAATGTACTGTACTGGAGTGACAATCTGAATTTGTAATCATTTTCACACACCATAGTGTACACAGCGCACACAGAAGGCGTTCAGTCTTTAAATTTGTAAATTAAAGCTGTTGCTTTATAAGTCAAGCATAGAAGTTAAAATAAGCAGCTTCTTTTATGGAGTCTAAGGCGAAGAAAATGCTTACTAATTTCAGCTCAAATTTTTAAGTAACTTTAAGAAGGAGCAGCCATTTTTGCAGATACTTGTATATAGGCACAAGAGACATGTTTGCTTAAAAGCAAAGCACCAGTTTCAGCTTTGCAGCATACCAAAGTGGTCCCAGGTGTACTCAGAATGCTGGTGTGTAAGTCAAGCCAGTGGGCTTGTTGTCACAACTGTTCCATTTGCAGGATGCTGATGTTCCATGCTTTTTGTTTGCTTGTTTCCAGCTGCAAGATTTGAGTTCCCAGGGGCAACATACGTACACCATTTTGGATCTAGTGAGAACACGAAATATCCTCACTATCACGATTATGTCAGTGATTCTGTGGTAAGCAGGAGTGTGGTTCAGGAATATGTCGGCACAAAAGCAATAAAACAATACGGAACTGCTCTTTGAACACTGAAGTATTCTAAAGAGGTGTGGGGAAAACTGGTTAGCTCACAAAACAATGGCCTGAAGTGACATCATGCTGTTTATGTAGGTTCTTTGTTACATATGCTGAAGGGCACATGGTAAATGAAGTTTTGCAATGAGAAAAAAGAGTCAACATTGTGGAAGTTAGTTGCGTATCTTAAATGCTCTTGCAAATCCTGCAGAAAAGTATTTGGTGGCTTTGGGCTAGTTTTAAACTGGTTTTACCTTGTTGGCCAGTTTCCTAATCTGTTTTTATATCATTCCCCAAAATATAAAGTATCCTATGCTGATTCACAGCAACATTTTATATATATACACCCATGGTATGTTCTGAGTTGTGAATTGAAATTCTCTGCAGAAGGTGTAATTGCATCAAGGTTTGCCAGTGTGATAAGCTAAGGCAAACTGCTACTAAACGTGAGTTCCAGCAAGAACAAGTAGGTTTGTTTGTTTGTTTAATACAGAAAGAACTCCTAAAAGCCCCATGTTGTACAGCATCGTGGAAAATACCATATAATAACTGCTACTGAAGAGAATAGCTTTTACTGGCACATCATACATGCCAACAGGGGGATTACCTCTGTTATCCTAGGCAATTTATTTTAAGCAATTGAACCATGAAGGTTGTTCTCATGTGAAATGAGAAGAAAAGAGAACTAAATTTTGGTCAGTGATACACGTAATGCTGTGCAGTATTTTTGCTCTAGGTTCTGCTATGACATAAATGCAATGGGAAGGGAAGTGCTGAGTGCCCTGTGCTGATCTTGGACAAATCCTGAGCCAGTGTCATTATTTACCACTTGCTAGTGAGGCATAACCTCCTTTTCCCAGTATCTCCGAAACAACATAGATTTCATCACCAAAGACACTTCTGTGTTTCCCCTGGTCACATGTGCCAGTCTGGCAGTGGCACAGTTAAGATGGCACTGTTCCCAGCCACTAAACTCCATCTTGTTAACCCAGGCACAGAGCCATGCAAATACAATTTGAATGGTATCCTGCCAACTCTGGGCATGGCAGAGGAAATCCCAGGTTGTTTGGATCTGCCAGGATGCCGTACTCCTTTTGTCTGAGCTCATTCAGCAGGGAGGGTAACAACCCAGGACATTCTAAAGAACAATCTGACGGATCGTGTTCTTCTTTCAGGATGATCATCTCCGTTGGTTATTTTGGACTTTCTCTTGACACACCCAACTTGCACGGAGACGTCTATGTGAACTGCTTCCTCTCAGCAATGATTGAGGTTCCAGCCTACATTATCTCCTGGCTGCTGCTTCGAAATCTCCCCCGACGGTATTCAATGGCTGCTGCGTTATTCTTGGGAGGCTGTGTTCTTCTCTTCATTCAGCTGGTGCCTTCACGTATGGAATCATTAGTTGATCTCAAACACACATGATAGGTGAAGTCCAGTGCCGTGCATTGGGCAGATGTGGAGGAAAAGTATCCTGAAGGGACTAAATATAGACGTATGTTTCCTATTTTTGCCATCCTTCCTTGGTTCTCAGTGCTCCAGCACCGGGAGCTCACAAAACATAGCAGGTCAGATATGTTTGTAAAGATAGGTCCTTGCTTTTGTTGTCTGTTTGGATCAGTACTGTAGTCCAGTTTTGCCCTAATGTAGATCTTTGGCAAGGTGCTCTGGTAAACTCGTGCAGGTTGCCTGGAGGCTGCAGAACTTGCTTCTTAAAAGACTGCCATTGACTGCCTTTAGGGCTTGTTTGAAAGTTAATGTGGAAGTGTTTTTTTATAAGCAAAGATGCTTGCACTGCATTAAAATTAATAGTTAAAATAATGTTTGGCAAATCTGAGGAGGGCAAATCAACATTTATTGGATATCAAAACAGCATGCATCTTCAGGTGGTTAGATTGAGGGTTATAGACTCCATCTGATGAGGAGGTCAAATATGATGGGGGAGTAATCTTGTTGCTTAGCACTTTTTTATTCTTTGATTTATAAACAAATGAGAATGAGTTTATTTTGCATAGGTAATGCATGAGTCACTTTTTTTTTTTCAGAGTTAGTTGGAAACTGATATGGTCTGTTTTGATTTTCCAATCCAGCTGTCCTGGTTAAAGTCAGCTCAGCATTGTAGAAATGACTAGATTGTAGAAACCAGAGTAGCAAAGTAAAAATAACTTATTCAAATGCTTAACTTCACTCAGTTTATTAAAAAGAGATATATGGCATTGTTTGCAATAGCAAAGATCTGCCCCCTGGAATCTTGAGAAAACTTTTGAAGTTGTTGCCCTGTTGTACTTATTTTTTAACCTCCTCGAGAGGAAAGTGGAAATGTTGACTCCCAGTTTAGAAGAAAGAAGTTGCCCATGCACAGACACGCGTGCATGAAAAATGGACACCAGATGATGCAGTTAATTACACAGGAGTTATGCAATCACAGTAAATTTACTAGATACCATGAATTACCAAGAGTTTTATTGAAGTTCTTGCATTTTTATTTCAGATACTCGTGCCCTATCTATTCTCCTGGTGATGTTAGGGAAGTTTGGGATCACATCTGCCTTTTCAATGGTTTATGTTTACACGGCTGAGCTCTACCCAACGGTAGTGAGAAACATGGGAGTTGGAGCAAGTTCCATGGCCTCTAGGCTTGGCAGCATCCTCTCGCCTTACTTTGCTTATCTTGGTAAGTGAATGTGCTGGGGGGATGCTAGTGGCTGGAAAGCATTGGTTCATTGCTGCCTGCAAGGCTTGGGCCAGAACTGGGTCTTGCATTGAGGTACAGTTGCAAGGTTTAAAATAAACCAAAACAAAATCAGTTCTGCTCATTTGCTCTCATTCTTGAACAGCCCCATCCTCACAGGCATCGTGGCTGTGCCCATGAAGGCTGTCAGCTGCCCAGCACTGCAGTGCTTATGTCCACATTGTGGGTCTAGGATCCACTGTGGCACTGTGGAGGTCAAGGAACACCAGCTGCTTTGGATGCTATATTGAGAGGGTTTTGTTTTAACTAACAGCTGTTCTAAAGTACAAATGTTGTCAGTGACTTGGAATCGATGCTAGCTTTTGTTGCATTCTGCTAGGTGCCTACGATAGATTCCTGCCTTACATCCTGATGGGGAGCCTGACTGTGCTATCAGGAATTCTGACTCTGTTCCTGCCAGAAAGCTATGGTATGCCTCTTCCTGATACAATTGAGCAAATGCTGCTGGTAAAAGGGTAAGTATTGCCTTCTGATTTTTATACATCTGTTTTATTTATACATTTAAGTGCATGCCTCTGCATATGTCCCCATTTGTAGAGCCTTGCTAAAGTATTTGATTTGCTCTAAAGCGTGCTGACAGTAGGAAAGGCTAGTTCTATAGAGACTGCTGCAGTCACAGCACAAGTAAGTAAGGGCCAATATACCTGTGTACCACAGAAGCTGCTGGTTAAAAGTTGGCTGTACTTACAAAAGAATTCTAAGAGTTATAACAGTGACTGAAGAGTTACAAAGAACTGTGTAAGGGACATTGTTCTGGAGAGAGGTGGGATGCGCTGCACTAAGAGGGGCAAAGAATCTTTGCTGGTAGGATGGCTGACCTGATAAGGAGAGCTTTAAACTAGGGGAGGGGCAGCTAGCAGCAGCCTTGTGAGGGACTGGTGGGCATGGGTGATGTGGAGGAAAGAGGATGCAAAATCAGCAAAAGAAGGCTTTAGGTAGCACCACCTCCAGCATTTGCACGTAAGCAAGGAAATATCTACAGTGTGCTGTTTTGGGGAAAGGCAGGGGGTGGGGAAAGGTGCTTTCTGTGATATCAGCCTGCTGGGGTGCCTCTCTGAGGGGCCTATACATGATGGTGCATGCAGCATGGGGAGTAAACATGAGGAGTTAGATTTGTGTGTGCAGTTGCAGATCTTGTTGGGATCACGGAGACGTGAGACAGCTCCCATGACTGGAGTGTTGCAGTGAAGGGATACTGGCAGGAGAGAGATAGGAAGGACAGACTTTGCTTTATATGTTTGCTTTTAAAGGTATAGTGACATTTTATGGATTTAATAACCAACTCACTGACAAAAGTATTTTCAGCCCACAGTGGTGAGGTAACAATTCTAGTTGAAAGGGCTTTATTTCTAGTCTGTATTTTTTAAATGATTCTGCAGTATCTAACTGTCACAAAGTAACTTACCTTTCTAAGTTCCTAAAGTGGTGCAAGTACTGCTGAATTCTTCCAGTTTGTTTCAGGTGACCTAAAAAAGCATTTGGACCTTCTGCCACGGCTCTGAGTGGAGGCAGTTACCGTTAGAAAGGGACCTGTTCAACTGAAGTCAACAGAATATTAAACTTAGAGTCTGTAATGTCTAATAGGCTTCAGAATATCAGTCTTCTTTCTCTGTTTGCTCTTTTATTCTATTTTCCTTTTTCTTTTTTTCCAGACTAGAATACAGGCCTGCATCTAGTGCCAAAAGGAGTTCAAAGGATGAAGAAGAAAATCCAGAGATTTTTAAGAGCACATCTTTTTAATGAAATGCCTACTTCCTGATGGACTGAAAGTTAAATGGATTTGTTCCTAATGCTCATTCTAGAAAGGGCTAGTGGCAACCCTTCTTCCTGCAATTTTAACCTTATTTATTAATTTAAACACTGTGTTCCATATATTCTCTTTTTATATGACCACAAATACTGTGTAGCCTTCACTGATTTTTCAGCCAGTTGTTTTAATGCATTAATACCAAGGAACAGTATCTGATCAGACCTTTGGAAGTAAGTGTCTAGGTGAGCTGAACAATACTTGAAAGTGAGTTCAAGGGCTGGCGGAGCACCTGGACTCCACAGTGAGTCTTCTTCAGAGCTAATGCCCATCAAGAATTTAGAAACACTAGAAAAAGCTGCTAATTACTTTTGATTTCTTGACTTCTGTCTTTGGACAGGAAACTTATTTATTGGAGTGAAGGTTATGCAAACATGCCACTGTGATCTTACGTGAATTTGCATGTGCTGAGTTTGCTAGCAGAGTCAGAAAGATGCAAAGAAAGATTTTTTTGAGAATGAATTCTAAATTGGTATGTTGTGATTCAGTGTAGGCTGAAAGGATGGTCTTGCACAGAACACAGCACTGAGGTTTTGCTGACAGAGTCCTCTCGAATCCAGTGCTGGATTTCAGCTACAACTTTCTGATGACGTTGTTTACATCTGACGCTGGAACACGGCCCACTTTGAGGCTGTATTTATTTAAAATGATGCAGAAGGTTTTATCTGTGTGTGGAGAGGGTGACTGCTGAAAATTTTGGTGGCTGCTGAAAACTTTCTTTCTGAATTGTTTGGCTTTTTAAACCATAGTCTGTACGATGCGGATGGCAAAAGCAATTCTGCTGTCTTTGTTTCTGACCTTTCTGCACACACACATACATACACATGCACGTACTATCAGTAATCCATGCCACTGCCTTGACCTCGTGGTGAGAATTCCTGAGATCAACATTTACAATGCACTTAATGACCACTGGTTTTTGATTCTCAGCTGCCAACTGTACAACTGCTGCAAGATCTGTTATTTCACTTCACTCCTGTTAATTGTTAATGTGAGCTGTGTTAAGATTATTTTTAAAAAATCATGTTGAAAATCTGCTGAGAATGTTCCTTGGATCACAGCAGCACCCTTGGCATCGCCTGTGTCTATTTAAATATGTGCATAACATGATCTCGTTTGTGCCATTCTGATCTTGCACTGCATTACAGTGTGACAGATGTGCGTGGTGAAAGCGTTCATCCTGTGGCACTTGTTTGTGAGTTGTCCTGTCTTGTAGAGGCTGAATGAGCAGAACCCAAATTGCTCTGCTCACAGCTGGTGGGGCCTTGCTGACTGCTGGCTCTGGGGCACTGAGCAGCTCTCAACATCAGCTGCTCTGAGCCTTTTGTTAACCAAAGCTCTGTACCCTGTCCTTACCAACCATGCTTTCTTAAGCTGTAGGGTTTCACTGCTTTCTCTGCATCTTCTCACCTACGTGCTTGGTGTTCTGACTCCTGAGTGCAGCAGGGATCTGGCTGGTGGTAGCAGGCCCAGAGTAATACGGGGAAACTCACTATTGTCATTGTCAGCTCCTGTGGGAAGAGAAATCCCAAAGCTTTGGCAGGTTCCATGTTAAATCTGGTTGATAGAAGGCCATTGGCTGGTGGGTTTAAGATGCACTGTGTGCTTTGAAAGTGGAGCATAAGTTGAGATCTGAATTTTGCAAGCTTCACTGCACGTCGTGTAATAGCCTCGATGTGTGCGAGTAAACTTCAGGAAAGTGCATGAATGCAGGCAGGCTGCATGGTGATGGGAACATCTCCTCACCCCAAATCCATGATGCTATTTGCTACATTCCCCACCTTTTCCAGAATACTCATTGCAATTGTAAGAATATGCTCTAAAAGCCAGCACAGATAGTTTTCTTTGTATGCCATGTCTCTATTAGGCTTATAGGAACTGGAACATTGAGAAGCAGCTTTTTTGTGCTGCAGAAGAACCCTCGCCACAGGAATTTGAGACAAAACATTCAGCTGCAACTTCCTTGTCATGAATTTGCCAATGTAAACAGCCCTGTCCCATGAATCTTTTCCTGTAAACTGTTTCAGAAGATAATGTAAGATATGTGCCTGTCTGAAACATGACCTGTCGTGGAAATTCCTGCTGAAACCCATCCAATGTCTCCTTTATCTGTTATCTTTAATCTGCTCTTTCACACAGGTTGTGCACCTTCTTGTGCCTCGACAGCAGGCTTTTGTTCTTGATGACTCTAATGTTTATTAAGTGCTTGTTTTGGATTTTTAATATGATTAAATTGGGGGAATTTCCTGGTCATGACTAATCCTACTACAATGACCTCTGTGTCACAAGTTATGTTTTCTTCCTTGCTAATCTTCTTAAAATCCAAAAATGAGTCAGAAGCAATCTGTTTAATATAGCATCCTGTGTTCCTTTGTTTGCTTTCCTCTCCTACCCTAATCCTTGAGCTTATCTCTGCAACAGGGAACTTCTTTTGATGTGAAGTCAGAATCCAGCTGCTAAGTATTTCCAAAAGAACCCCAGGGGATGTTTTAATAGCATCACCAGGTAGGGATTTTGATCTGGGCAAGCAGGATATGAGGGTGGAGGGACTGACCCAGCTGTAAGGGTGATGTCAGTGCTGGCAGAAGGTCAGATCTGCATCAAACGGGCTGTGGGTGCCTTCTGTACCAAGTGGTGGAGTTTAGTGCTAGGGTCAGATTGCACCTGGTTAATGAATGTGCTGCTCAGTAGTGCAGAATCTGCTCTGCTGCCCCTTGTGGAAGGCCTTGTTTTGCTGAGAATTCTCCTGTTATCCCCAAAGAAGTGAGGAGTGATGCTTTGTAAGGGGTTGGGCAGAATTTGCCTATGAAAGAGGTGGAACCAGGAGTGTGGTCACTGCACAGGAGGGTAATACAGAGTTTGGCTTTCAGGTGAACTGTAACCTGTGAAATGCAGGAGGGCTGTGATGCCCTTATCATGCCTTACAACCATTGAGATCTCTGGTCAGGGAACATTGCTGCACACTGCAGGATCTCTAGAAGGGAAAACAGCATTAAGGCTTTGGCTTGGAAACTGGGTTCCCTTCGTTCCCAGCTCTTTGATTCCTTTCATCTCCCTGGGAGAGGTGCACAGCCCCGTGACTTTTGTTTCTTTGCTTGCAAGTGAGAATATTGTTAGCTCAATAAGTATCACACTTTCTTCAGACTGATGTTCACACTCAGCAACGTGTGACTCTCTGATATGACTCTCCTGGCTCTGGATGTTGTGCTCTCAAGAACATCTTTTAATGTTTTGTCTTTCAGCAGCAGGCAGCTTGGGATGGCTGCTGAGCCGGACTGAGGAGAAGCATCACTTCAGCATTAATTTTCTCTATGCACTTCAGTATGTTGTAAAAGTGTTGTTCTTCCAAGGGATTTTCCTTTTGAGAGATGATGATACTGTATTGCTGATCTGGTGGAACTTGAGATGAACATGAGTTATCCCCACCTCTGTTTACAGCTGCTTGTGTTTCGTGGCCTCACCCACAGGGGTTCATTTGTCTCCATTTATCTCCCTGGGGACCATGAGCACAACAAGCACCTGAGGAAGCGGTTGGGACTGTCTCTGTGATTACATTTGCATTTCAGTATTTGTAGAATAGGACCTTAACTTGTAAAGCCTTTGCTTAAAACACAGAATCAGCTTAGGCAGCATAACGTGATGCTCACACGTGCCTTTGGGGTGCTCCAACCTGCTGGTAATGGCCACAGCCTTGTATATAGAAGCATATGGAGATTTCTTCTGAGAATGTAAATACTCTTAACTAAATTGATTCTTACCCCTGTTTTGTTTTGTTTTTATAGAAAAATGCTTGTTGTTTGTAAAATTCAGAATAAAATCATATCTGGGATTCTCATTCGAAGGAAGTATTCTCGTAGTTTGTTGCATCATCTTTTAATGTGTTACACAAACATCAGAGGTGCTTCTTTTTATAGTCCTGTAGACTCCATGATGGTTGATTTCTTTTTGTTGATGTGTTCTAAGCCAAGGGGTGCGGGGGGG
>JAOWBP010004313.1:14920714-14936509 GCA_028571105.1 Tragopan temminckii
GGAAAATTTCTTCTCTGGAAGAACCATCAGGTACTGGCACAGCTGCCCAGGGAGTGAGGCATGGTGGGGTGGGGTGGGTTGGGTTTGGGCTTGGGGATCTGAGAGGTCTTTTCCAACCTTAATGATTCTGTGATTAACTAGTGACAAATGTTAATCCTGGGGCTTCATTTCCAACTTGTGGGCTGAGTCCACGAGCCCCGAGCTGTTGGGATGCCTCCTGGTGCCCTCAAAGCAGCATGCTGGTGTCCAATGCAAGCCTGCAGCCAGAGTGGGTCAGGGTCACTGGGGACAGCTGCCACAACTCCATCTATTTGCTGGGTGTCACATTTTCATGTCCTGAGTAATGCTCTGTGTTGGCTGCACGTTCTGGCACCGCGCTATTTGCGGACTGCACAAAGTTGGGTAAGTCAGGACATGGCAACTTGAAAACCTTCTCCCTTGTTCGCTGTCCTCTCAGCTTTTCTAGGAACAGGAACATCCTACAGGAACTCTTCCTTGGAAATCTCAGTGCTGGGAGATCACAAAAGGACACAGCACAGTGGCACAGTGCTGGCTCAGGATAGAGGCCCACGGAACCCGAGCTTGGACCATGCAGGCACAGCACTCCTGCTGCCAGTCTTTTGTCTTTGCTCATTTTTTTCTGAAGAAATTCTTGCTTTTCGTGTCCCGTTTCCTGAAGCTAAGTTTTGCTTTGTTTTTAATACGGGGCTTGATTTCCACCAGGTTTACAGAGCTCTCCATTCCCTTTGACAAGATTCACGGATCCCAGTGCACACTTTCCAAGAGCAGCATCCCTACTCCAACATTTCAGGAAATGGAGATGATGACCCCTATGGGTCCCTTTCAGCTCGGGATATTCCATGACTCTACGATCCCTGCAAGTGCCAGAGCTCTGCTGGCCTACCTTTCCCCTCCATTTTATCACATGCGATTAAGATAATCACAGATGAGCGCCCAGTCCTGGCCCGTGCCTACCCACCCCTCCCAGCAGGGACAAGATGCTTTCTTTTAGGTACTAATCAGATTGAAGGGGTTGAGGCACACCTCCTGGTTCCTCTCCAAAGGACGAATCCTGGCACAGGCAATGTCCCTGCTCTTGATAGCAAGGCTAATTACTGAAATTACGCTGCTCTTTGATCTGGGGCTGACCAGCCTACCTTCATGGTACGCTTGTCTCATCCGTTTGAAGTTCTGCAGCGCCCCATAGGTGTGCCATGACCGGGGCTGCTCCCTGGGATGTCAGTGAGCCCTGCTGCACTCATGGTGCTCTTCTGATTTTTTTAAGTTCTGTGTGGGTGCTGGGTGGAAGTTTCCATTCTGGCTTCTGTCCCAAAGCTCATCCCAGCTGCGAGGGTGAGCAATGAGAACCTGCGGGCTGCAGGGTGAAAGGGAATGTGCAAAACCATCTGGGTGAGAGAATAGAGTTTGTTCTGTGTATGCTCTCACATAGATTCTGTCGAACCCACAAGCCAGAGAACCTGAGGATGTGGTTAGTGAGCATGGTGGGGATGCGCTGGGGGTGGACTTGGTGATCTTAAAGGTCTTCTCCAACCATAGTGATTCTGTGATTCTATCAGGTCTGGATGCAGGTAGCCCCATGGGCACAGGCAGCTGCATGCTGGCAGCAGAGACCTCAGTGTCCCAGCACTGAGGATAGGGGAATTCATCCAAATTATATGGAAATGGGTGCATTCCCAGGAAGCAAAGGTTCCTCTGCTTGTGTGACAGAAGCTGAACGTGGGCCCTTCTCTTGCAGTGGAACCTGGTGTGTGAGGAAGACTGGAAAGTGCCGCTGACCACATCCCTGTTCTTCGTGGGTGTCCTCATCGGCTCCTTCATCTCGGGGCAGCTCTCAGACAGGTAACGCTGCCAGCACTGCTCAGAGCAGGGCAGAGTCCAGGAATAGCCCCTGCTGGAGGCTGTAGGACCCATAAGGGAGCTTAACACCCAGTTCTCCACATTTCAATCAAAATCTGCTTTAGCTTCTTTAGAAGTTCCACATTTCACACCACAGCTAGATCCTGTCTTTCCAACCATGTCCTTGTCCTTCCCCAGGTTCGGCAGGAAAAGCATCCTCTTCTTGACCATGGCTGTGCAGACCGGCTTCAGCTTCCTGCAGATCTTCTCCACCAGCTGGGAGATGTTCACAGTGCTCTTCCTCATAGTGGGCATGGGACAGATCTCTAATTATGTGGTGGCCTTCATACTGGGTAGGAATTGATCTGCATTAGTTTAAGTGCTTGCTTAATGTATTTTTTTTTCTTAATCTGCACCTCATTATGGACAGCACTAAATCCTTGTTGGTACAGTTACTAATTTAGGCCCGTATGATTTTTTTTCTCCTGGATGCCTTAAGGGATCTCTTCAAACAATTAGCTAGAGCCTGTACTTTCTGTAGGCTTAGAAAAGAAGATGGGTGCTGCTAACATCAACACAACCACCCACTTCTGTTAAGGGGAAGAGCTGGGGGGAGGCTCAGGGCTGCTATCAGCAGGAACAGGGCTGGCAGCAGCAGCATTTGGGGCTCCTCCCTGCCCAGCCCCAGTAGCAGAGGGATCTGCACACCTCAGAGCAGAGCAGCATTGCCATGGACAGCACATAGCCATGCTCCTCCTGCAGCATTGTGTCACAGCCAGTCGCTGTCACCTCCCTCCATCCTGAGGTCAGCTTTGTCCCTCATGCTGCATTGTTTGGGACCATGAAGAGGTTGGCTGGGGCCAGTTTGAGCCCCCAGCATCACCCTGCATCCATCACCTTGCATCCATTATGCTGCATCTGCCATGGGAAGCTACTAATACAGAGTTAGGGGCTTTGGGCAATACAGGTGACCCTGATGGCTGGGTAGCTGTGGGCCCTGAATGACTACAAAATCCCTCTTTATTTTCCCAAGGGGAAACACAGGGCACTGCTGTGGCTGTGGAGCTGCAGTTTTGGGGCACTGCTGCAGCTCCTGGCAGAGCTGTAGGGCTGTGCTCAGAATGTCTGTGTTCAGGTGCTGAGGCTGTAAAACAACACTGGTTTGTGAAGGCATGCTGGTGTCAGCCCCAAATTGCTATTTCCTGGTCGGGAGAATGAGGGCAGGGGAGGGGCAGAAGGGAATTGTAGCTGACAGTTGTCAGCTCATATTGGCTTGGTAGTGCCACAAAGCCTCTATTTTTACATAATGCTTATGAGAGAATCATGAAATGGTTTTGTTGGAAGGGATCTTACAGCCCCCCCAGCTCCACCCTTTGCCATGGCTTGGCTGCTCCCCACCAGCTCGAGCTGCCCAGGACCCATCCATGGCCTTGTGCACCTCCAGGGAAGGTTTACAACATCCCCAGTTCTCACTGCTAGGTGTTGCACTGGCCCCAGGCTGTGTCACACAGCTCTTGCTGGCTGCTGTCATGTGGTGATGCTGGTTGCAGCCACAGAGTGCTATCAGGGACCGCTGTCCTTGTGTTTCATGCCCTGCAGCCACAGCGTGCTGCTGGCAGTGCAGCCTTGTGTTCCCAGAGATAAAGCAGCACTGGTTCTCACCCACAGATCAGTTTTCCTTCAGCAACAAATTACTTGTTAACCCCAAGCTGGATGTGCTGCAGGTGGCCCTGCTGGCACTGGGACGGGGGGCAGGGAATCTGCCAGCTGGGAAACCCCAAACCCAAGGGCAGAAAGCTCTGGGAAGGGGCTGAGCTCCCCAGCACTGAGCAATGCAGAGCAAATAGCACCTGCAGCCTGCCCAGGGCTGGGCTTAACAGACGGCTGTGGAACTCTGTATTTTAGATATGAGGTTAACAGAGGTAATTTAGGTGCTCTCTGCTCATTCCATTCCCCAAGCAGAGGTCATTCACCTTCACACAAACCTCTGGCTGCTGCTGGGGGCATTGGCTGCCACTGGGGCTCGATATTTCCCATCTGCTGGGAACAAAGCACAGAGCCTTCACATTTCATTTCCACATGGCTGCCTTTATTTCTGTTCCCAACTCATTTATGATGTTAAGAGGAGGACTTCATTAAAAGATACCGCCAGCTGTTTCTTTTTTAATTTGTGGCAGAGGAGGGCTTGGTGATCCGAATTGCTCTGAGCCCTCCGTTAGATCTGTCAGCTCTGATGGCAATAACACAGGAACTGCACCGTTACTCCTTGGCAGTGCCCACTGAAGTGTCATATAAGAGGAACTGCTCTTTTCTAACACTGTTCAGCTGATCTCTTTGTAAATGCACTAAAGTTTATAGTCACGATTGACCGGAAAGAGTAAAAATGCTAATCCAACCTCCCTTGTTTTAAACAGGAACAGAAATTCTTGGCAAATCAGTTCGTATTATATTCTCTACGTTAGGAGTTTGCATATTTTTTGCAATTGGCTACATGTTGCTGCCCCTGTTTGCTTACTTCATCAGAGATTGGCGGATGCTGCTGCTGGCTCTCACCCTCCCCGGGCTGCTCTGCGTTCCGCTCTGGTGGTGAGTGTGGGTGTCCTGGGCACCTCCTCCCCTTCTGGTGGATTTTCTTTTTCCCATGTGAAGGGATTTGCTTTGAGGTGGAGCTGGGGGGGGGCAGAGGGATGTTTTCTTTGTTGGTTGTATTTTTGGTTTTGTTTTTGGCCAGTTCTAGGCCCAGATAACCGCCTGCTGATCCTCGTGCTGCCACGGGCTTTTTTTTCACCAGCTCCCAGAGCAGCTTGGAAATTTTCTGCTTGCCTTCTGCCCCCAGGCATTGCTAATCACCTCTCAGCTTACTCTGTAGTACTGCCCAGTGATTTGGTCTTAACTTTTCTTCCCTGCTTTTTCCTTTAAGCCATTCTTAATGAGGATTCAACTGCTGCTGGGCTGTGAAATCTCAGCAAAAGGCCAACAGCGCACTGTGCTATCTGGTCCAATTCTCCCCTGAGGGTTATTTCGCTCATTTGACTTGAAATGTCTCACAGTCCTTCACCACAGCTGTATATCTCTCTGTCCCAAACTGCTGCTGGTGGGGAGGCTGGTTTTGTACGCTCACTTTCAGATTTCTGCTATGGGATTGGCACTGTGAGGCATGAGAAATATGTCCCTAAGGCAAGGCTTCAGAATCCTGCTTTGCAATTTGGTGGGAATCTCCATCAAAGCATGCAGAAGATTGCTGTGGGTGCACTTTCAGTTTGGAGCTAATGTGGTGGTGATAGAACTCACATGGCACTCAAAGCCAGGACATGGGTTAGCCCTTTGGGGGGCTGCTTGGTAGAGGAATTATAGAATCACAGAATGGCTTGGGCTGGAAAGGGAAGAGGGTTTAGTTAAGGAAGGGTGAGACCTTCTGTCCTGTGTTTGGTGTTTATTTGCTCCTCACGTGTCTGGAATTGATTGGAAGCTGCCAGCAGGGACACGGCCACCGTCCTTTGCCTGGGAAAGCCTGCATCAGATTTGTGGTGGAATTGTCATGTTTTGTACACAGGATTCCTATGACACAGAGCCTTTTGATGCACCCTCTGCACCTTTAAAGCATTCCCACACCATATGTTATTTCCTGAGAATAATTTTGCTAAAGCTTGGTTGAGCTGCCCCCATCCTTGCTGTCTGTGCAGTAGTAACTGTGCAGCTTGCTGGGGGGCAGCAATGAATGAAAGCAGACCTCAAGGAGAAGTGCCCACGCTCCTGCTTCAGCACGAGGACACACATGACCCTTGTGCCCCAGTCCTCCCCTGGTCCCAGTGGGATGGGTTGCATTGCCCGCATGCTTCGCTGCTGACTATAAATGAGAGCATCACTCATACAGAGCATCCATGTGGTTTTAATAATGCCTTACTTCAGTGAAAAGCGTTGAGTCATTTATTCTGAAACTCGTTGCAGGATCATTCCTGAGTCCCCTCGCTGGCTTATCTCCCAGGGAAGATACAAAGAGGCAGAAGTTATTATCCGAAAGGCTGCAAAAATAAACAACACCCCAGCCCCAGCCGTGCTTTTTGATGCCACAGAGGTATGTGTCACACATCCTATCACTTTTGGCTTGTTGTAAACTGGCAGAGCAGAACTGACTTCCAGCCGCAGCTCGCACAGGCTGGCAGGGCTGCTGGCCTCAGGTAAGTGTTGGGGCAGCAGGTGCGAGATGAGCAGCCACAGGGCTTGCTTCTTGGCTTGCTTTTTTAGCAGAAAAACTTTTTTAGCAGAAGTTGGTTGTGGTTTTCAGGGCAAGGGTGACCCAGCTTGCTTCACCCTGGGGGCACCGAGGAGGCCTGAGGAGGACAAGTTTGACCCCATTCCAGCTTGGGGCAGTGTCAGCTGTTTGCAGTTTAACTATGGCCCTTTGCTGGGCTGCACGTGAGCACTAAGTCCAGGTCCACGTGTGCGGGGTCTGTGCGGCCCTGGGGATGCTCCAGCTGCACAGAGCAGCAAGTGCTGGAGCTGCACTTAAAGCACGTGACTAGGGTGAAGGCACTGAATCACGTTAAGCTCTTCTGCAGGCCTGTTTTTTCCCCCCCTCATATTTCATATTTGTTGGTTAAAAGGAGAAAGCCAAGGAACTGCTTACAGCTGTGAAACGGCTGGGTTTCGTGCCTGCCTCCCTACAGGAGCTTTGTCCCACTCTGGAGCTCCTGAAGTCTCAGAAAGAACCCAGGCCAAGCTGATGGCGACCATGGGTCTGTGCTGAGTCTGAATTTCTGCGTCTCACCAGCACTTGCATTGTGTCTCCTGACATCTCCTGGTACAGCAGTAGCAAAGCACCACACACCCCTTGTGAAACTTGCAGCAAAATGCTGCACGCTGCCCCTCTAGTTGGCAGCACCAATTTATCGTGCTTAAATTTTGGCTGAGCTGCTGAAGAGCTCTTTTCCAAACATCTGTGGTGCTGTAATTCGAGTGCAAGTTCCATCTATGGGAAGCTATGGGCACCATGGAAGCGTTATCCTTCTCAGTTGTCCTTCATCCTGGATGTGACCTTTACAGCTCTGGCAGCTGAGTACAGATCATCACTCTGTGCATTTTTGGCACCAAGCAGCAGCTCAACTGTGCTCATTTCGTGGGAACCTCACATCCCAAGAGCCTGTCCACAGCAGCCTGAGGATGATGCCTGCACTTGAAGCCTCCCGCTGAAGTATTGTTCAAATGCTACTGTAAAGATGTTCCTCAGAAACTGTCATCCCTTCCTAGGAAAGGGAAATCTCCTGGGGAGCCCACAGAAGGGTCAGGGCGGTTCATCTTCACTCTGGGCTGGGAGGAAGCCTGGCTGCCAGCACTGACCTCTGCTTGGGCTGTTCCGTGCCCCAGCAGGGTGCTGACTGGCTCACCTTGGCCTCTGCACTAAGACCCAGCATCAGTCTCCATCTGCCACTGGCAGCAGACAGCTGAACTGCTGTTGTGCATTTATCTCCCACCCTTTTGAATGATGAGCAGAAGAGAGCTGAGTGCACGAGCACACACGCACAGAAAAACACCTTCACTCATGAGGTTGCTCCTGGAAGGACTGTGTTAGATCCTTGAGGAAGTATTAATGCGCCTTTCTGGTCGTCTGATTTGTGTGCACAGTGCAGCTGTCCCAAGTGCTGCCTTTTTTGACCCAAAAACTCAAGCCACCATGGAGTGCTGCTGGTGCAGGGGCCAGCTCCACTAAGGACTTGGGCTGACCCATTATCCCAGTGCAGTCGTAACTTCCTACTGCCCGAGCTATTGGTATGCAAAGGTTGTTGTGCTCTGAGGTGTGTGGGAATTTTTTTGGTTTTGTTTTCCTTTTTCCTTCAGATGCAGGATTCGAAGCCTCAGCAGCAGCAGAAGGCTATCCTTCTGGACCTATTTCGAACCCGAAACATTGCAACTATTACTATTATGTCATTACTTTTGTGGTAAGGAAATGTGTATTCCTAAAGTACCCAGGCAATAGAACAATCTCTGACTTGAGGGCACGTGTCACAGGTTTAAATGATGAGTTTCAGCCTTGGTGCCTGCCCACATGCAGCCCTTGGCTGGTACATGTCCCTCAATAGCCTCTGCACCTGTGCTTCATTAGCACACAAATGTGGAGGTGTAGCCTCAACTCAGTGTAAAACAGCAAGGAAACCATATGTAACAACCTGTGTATGTAATTTTTTTTAAGCTCCCATCTCTGTAGCCTCTGTTTGAAGAGAAATGTCTCATAGCAGAGGCAGCATCTCCGTAGCTTAACAAGCACCAAAACCAAGGCCAGCGCTTGTGTTGTTCCTATCTGTGAGGTCCTGGTCCCTGCCTGGGCAGCCACGAGGAGTGAGGACCGAGTAGTGCATTGTAGGCAAACTGTGGCCCCTTTCTGTATCTATTTCCCCACAGGAGGAGCTGGCTGGCACACTCAGTATGCTGTAGGGGGGCAGGTCTGAAACCTCAACATCCAGCTCTGTTGTGAAGATTAAAGTCAGTTGTATGCAGACTGCTGAGGGTGGGAGAGCCCATCAGTGGAGCATGCCACAGTTGGCATGGAAGGCTTCCTAGTCTTGTGTCATTGTGCTGTTAATGAGCCCACTGCAGGGAAAAGCCTTTGTGAGCGACTTCCACAGAGGCTCATACTTGGTGTAGAAGGCAGAGGAAGGACAGAGAAATCCGAGGTCTGCAAGCTGCCATGGATGTGGTCACTGGAAGGGATGGCAGAGTTAGAAAGATGGGCTGCCACTGAGATGGCTGAGCCACGGTGTCCGTGGTGATGCTTTGCGACATCCGATTTTTGTAGCCACCTCTGAGGCAACACCAGAGGTGTTCAGAGCGCAGTGTTTCGGGGATCATTTGGTATTATTGCTTTTCTCAGGTTTTTCACCTCCGTTGGTTACTTTGGCCTTTCCCTCAACACTCCAAACCTGCATGGCGATGCCTACATCAACTGCTTCCTTTCAGCGGTCATTGAAGTCCCAGCATACGTCATTGCCTGGCTGCTCCTGCGCTCCCTGCCTCGCCGCTACTCCATATCCGGCACCTTGGTTTTGGGGGGAGGTGTTGTCCTCTTCATTAAGCTGGTTCCTACAGGTACGAGATCCAATACACCCATTAAAAAAACCTTGCCACGTTTTATGCTTTTGTCTCGTGGTTCTGTGAAATTAATGGAAACTCTGATCAAATTTGGGATCTGAGGTCAAATTTATGCTGATTGCTATTAGTGATTCTTTTTCCAGCACACACATATATGCTGAGTCACACACTGCTCTCAATTGTTGTGTCAGATTTCTGAGCTTTTTATAGGCCGGGGGAACCAGCCATAAGTATACTGTGATTTATTTGGTTATGCAGAGAGGCTGAAACCGTCCTGCAAGCCTCCCAGACTTCACTGTGTGTAAATCTCCACAGAATTTTGCAAAATAGGGATGGATTTACACTTGTGCTTCATTACTGTGTAATATGGAATTTTGTTCTATTTCAAGAATGCCTTTTCACTGGGAGAAAAGCAAAAACTGAAAAGGACACAACAAGCTGTGCCTTCTGCAGTGCGCTCAGCAGGGAAGCTGCAGCCAAGTGGGACTAATAGGCTGCAAAATTAGAAACAAAATAAAACAAAAAATCCCACACAACTCCTATGGGAAAACAAAACAAAGCAGCGATAGGGTCCTTGGGAGTAAAAGAAATACTAGGAGTGAGCAAAGAGTGTTGTTTATTCATCTTGATTTTTCTCTTTCTCTTCCAGATCTCAGTGTCCTATCTGTTTGCCTGGTGATGCTTGGAAAGTTTGGTATCACAGCTGCATTTTCAATGCTTTATGTCTACAATGTGGAGCTGTACCCAACACTGGTCAGAAACATGGCAGTCGGTGCTACGTCCACAGCTTCCAGGCTGGGCAGCATCATTGCTCCCTACTTCGTTTACCTGGGTGAGATATTCTGCACTCTTGCCTTGAGTTGCATAATTGCCCATAAAATTACCTGAGATTTACCTGAGCTTCTGAGGTGCAGGTTCAGCTCTTAACCCCCTCCATTTGCTGTCTTCTAAGTCCATTCTCTCACATTGTGTCTGAGTTCTATATTCTGCACTAAGCCAGGCACCTTGACATTCATTTTGCTTTTTTTCTTACTGTTTACATTTTGATCTATGAGCAGAAGTATTCATTTCCTAAAGGGTTTATTTTCTGTGACACTCTTTAACATCCCATTCTGAGCGCTGCACAAGGATTGTGCAATGCAAATGTGAAATAAGAGACACAATGGCTGTGGTGCTCCTTGGGGTCTTCAGTCTCTGCCGCAGCCTAAGTAGCAGTAACAGATATAGACAGGAATAAGCTTTTATTGTTACGTTTTTCTTGCAGGTTCCCATAGGCTCAATCTTTAAAAAGTCTTGTTGCAGTCAGCAGAATAGTTTTCTAAATGTTAGGAGGTTTTAGGAGAAACTGGTGAGCTGCTGAAATTTACTACATCTCAGTCAGGTCCTTGCAGTTTGTCCAGCCCATGAGCACTGAGATCAAATCACAAACTTTGGCTCCAAATGTGAAATACCCAGAGGTCTTCATTTTAATCCTAGCTTATTCCTCACATTAGAAAGTATGCTACCATATCCCAACTACAAAATAAAGCTGTCAAGTTCAGTTTGGTCCTTTCTCTGCCTTGCTTTAATTCCTAGCTAATCCCTTTACTGAAAGACCTCTGAAGTTCTGTGTTACTGTGATGAAAGTCCTGCACTCTGAATGCCGGTGCACTAACTGCAGGCTGCTGGCAGGGGCCGCTGCTTTCATGTCCTAAATCAGAAACTGAGCAGACCAATGTCAGAGCCTCCTGTCTGTCCCTGCAGTGATGCTTCATAGAATCATAGAATTGTTTGAGATGCAAGCAGCCCTTAAAGGTCATCTAGTCCAACTCCTCTAAATGAACAGGGACACCTACAGCTCCATCAGATGCTTCCTCTACTTCCAAAGAGGAAAGTATGTAAGAGTTCCCACCACTAATGGTCTATTAGTCTGAATTTGGCCTCTTCACTGCATTATTTCAAATGAAGTCTGCATTGCAATGATGTCTGAAATGTAAACTTTATGCATGGGTTCATTGAAGATGGCCCTGTAATTGATCTTCTCCTGTCCTGTGTTCTGCCAGGTGCCTATGACAAATACCTACCATATATCGTCATGGGAAGCCTGACTGTGCTGATAGGGATCCTCACCCTGTTTCTCCCTGAGAGCTATGGCAATGCTCTGCCTGAGAGCTTTGAACAAATGCTGAAGGTGAAATGGTAAGTTGGCCTTCATTAATCCCATCCTCAACAAGAATTCAGGACTTCTTTGTACAAAATCTCATTTTACAATGAGAAAACGTTTCATCAGATCTATTGCAAAACATCAAAGCTTTCGGAGTGCCCTTTAGATCTGTTGCTTTTAATTCTACAGACAGCTCTGAACCTGAGCACTGATGTGCTTGAAGGTGGGCACTTGCAAAAAATGCTGACCCCCACCAGGTGCTGTTTTGGGTACCCTAAGCAAATGTGCCCACTGAAATCTGTGTCATACATCATAGTGCTGATGCAGTGCAAACAGTGCTTGCTAGTCACTGCTGTGGGTGGGAAATTAGTGCAGAAGGAAACTGAATTAATTCAAGTGTCTCTGCATAGACACCATACACCACTCAGCTTTGTGAGGGAGAGTGAACAGAATTTGCCCTTACAGGCAAACCAACCGAACAAAAAAAGCACGTGGAATTGCCTGTAGCTAATGCCTGGTTGGTAAAGGAGCTGCCATTGTACTTTCAGGGTAAGAAGATTTCTCAGGCCAGGCTCCTTGATTAGAGCACGCTGCTCTTTTTTTGCAGCTAGGGACTTCTCATATACCCGACATTGCTTTTAGCTCTGCCAGATTCCCTTTGCAGACATCCTGCATAAACAGAATGAAGTAACCGAATTACGGTCAGTGAATCATGCTGAAGCTCAAAATGTTGTTTCCTGCACTGCTTCTCCAATCCAGAAGGGTATACTCTAGAGAAGACCTGTTGTTTTTTTTTTCCCAGTGTTTGTATTAGTAGTGTAACATGGTTATATTAGCAGTGCTAATCTGGAGCGCTCAGTGTCTGCTCTCTCTCGGTAAAATGTTCTCTGCCTTCTCAGTCTTTTACTTGCTTTCAGTTTCAGGAATGGGCAACAAACCACCGGCATTAGGAATTCAAAGGAGGGGACTAAAACTCTCACAACACCGTTGTGAAGAAGGATGCACACTCTCAGAGGGGCTGGAAGAACAAGACTTCAAAATGCATTTTCTGCCACAGGAAAATGAACAAAAACCCAACAGCCAATGCTATGGCACTGTAGTTATTGTCCCTTGTGCTACTGTACCCATGTACCTATTTTCTGAACAGATGCTGTCTGCTCCCATAGGGCTTTTAGTTGGTAATTCAGTGTTCTGATTCCTGGAGTGTGTCAGCAGATCCAGCTCCTGTTGAGAAACAGAGGTCTGCGTGTGTTAAACATGACTTGAGGAGTAATAATACAGCAGTGAACGCACTCAGTCATGTACTCAATGAAAGCTGCTAAGAGAAAAGAAAGAAGGCAGCAGCGGTGATGGTGGTGGTTTTCTCTGTGCAAACTGACTGGAGGAAGGGAAGCTGGGTGCCTCTTTGAACATCTCACACATCTCTAAAGGAAAGAGCCTAGCCTCATTTGAAATCTGTAATTAAGGCTTGGTACAACCTGGGATCCACTTCTGATCCACTTGTCCCTATAAAAGCCGATGCTTTTTCATAAGGCCTGAACCTGCTGAAGTCACTGGGCTTTACGAGTGTTGAGGTGTAAGGACTGAGCGAGGGCTATAGCTTGCTGATCTCCTTCTGATGGGCCATGCCCACTTTCAAAAGAAACAGGCTTTATCAAATAAGCGCGCTGTTCAAACATGCTCTGCGTTTTCAGCTTTTGGGTTTCTCATAGTGTGCTGACATAAGCAACTTCTATATCTTTCTGTGGTTCTTTTTCAAAGCATTTCATTTCTCCTTTGAATATATACTACGTTATGCTGTACCTTCAGAGAAAACTCAACTCGGTTTTGAAAGCCTCTACAAAAACCTTTGTACCATTTATGAATTTAAAGGAGATTTGATACTTGCAAAAATCTGATGTTCTGTACAGGAGACTTTAATGTGCAGCTATTGAGAACTGAAAAGGGCTCATTAGGGACCATACTTTTTTTTTCTTTTTTTTTCTGAAGCAAAAATAATGCCAACAAAGCCAATATTTTGTTTTTCAAGTCCTACAGGTTATATGTATATTTTTTAAAAAGTTCGGCAAAGCTAGATGAAATGAAAAGTTGAATGTAGTAGAGCTTAGATTTGTGCTACTACTGTTTTACGAACACTGCGTAGTTTCAGAAAAAGTTTAATGCCTCTTACTTCTCTATTTATTGGTTGTGCATGGACTTCTTGGCTGCACGAAGCCTCTTAGGCCAGGTAGGCTGATTTTTATCTTCTATGAAAAGCATTTAGTGGTGATTCACATTCTGTTAAGGCCAACAAAAGCACACTGTCTCCTCTCTTAATGTGAGAGTTCATGGCAATTTGTCTTGTGCTGGCATTTGGCACGCAAGTGAGGATCTGCCTGTAAGTTCAAGCACAACTATAAAGGTTTATAACATTTAAATGCAAGGAACTTGTGCAATCATCTCAAGCTGCTCTTTGGGACGTAGCAATACTACTTCCTTTAATATTAATTTTCTGGAGTCATGCTTTTTGCCATAAATGTAATGTGCCATAAGGCTAACCTCATCCCTTCTCAAACTGGAATTTCCTTAATGACAGCAGTATTTAATTCTTTATTTTACTTATTGCAAAGTTAATCTATCAAATATCTATTTAGGCATAACTAGATTTCTGAACGAAACCTTTCTGTTGGCGTAGGACAGGTCTGAGGACTTGGTTAAATATAAGTGGCCTGTATTTTTATGAAGATTTTTATATTAAGTTCATACTTATTTTATGTGATTGTAGGCTTAGGCATTTCTGAAAGGTAAATATTTTTATATTCTTGAACTTTGTAGTATCTTAAAACTAGATTCCATTTTTTAAATAAGGAAGGGGATTGTGGTTTTTTTAAATGCTTTGTTTTAACCGGTCTTATTTTTCTTGCTTTTACCATTGATCAAAAGCTAGTGTCATATTTTAGTATTTTTAATAGCAAATTTTAAAAAAATGCAAGAGTGGAATGCATTGTTGACAAGAATGTGATGTTGTTATACAGACTCAGTGTGTCTGAGCACAGTCAGAATGAGAAAATGAGATTGCTTCAGCTGATGAAGCACTTGCAAGGAGGATTTCTGTCCTCTGACCCTATCTTTCCCAGGCCAGAGCAGGGATTTCTGAAGGAACTCAAAGAGCAGCAGCCCGCTGAGGAATCATACAGGGATGAATCTGGGCAGGAGTGCCAGATTCTGGCAAGTTAGTAAATTTTTAATTGTAAAGCTGAAGAAAACAGAATTGGCTTAGTAGCCATTGACAGAAAATAAATGTATTTCTGATGAGGAACCTAAGACTTTCACTGCAGTCTTCAGTGAGCTGTGTGTTTCAGATGCTTGGTGGGGTTCACTGCGGGACCTGTGTGCTCACCTCAGCTGGGAGGTGCACCTACAGCTCTGACCAGAGGATGGGAGGGAAGCACAACTGGATGGCTCCCACCGATTGCACTGGGCCTCAGCTCTCTCCTCTGTTGCATTTACCCAGGTCTCTCTGTGTAACCTCTTATCGTCAGTAAGATCTGACACTGGCTTGTCAGATATCTTAAAGCACACAAATACATAGTTGTTGTCACCTGGGAACTCCTGTCTTTATTGGAATAAAACGTACACTAGCATTGTGTAACCTACTTTCTGTGTGGTTTGTAGTTGAAGAATAAAGTCTCCTAAATTTAACACTTTGTTTAAAGATGTCTAAAGAAGTAATTAAAAATGAACTTAGCATGCAAAAGTTATGAAAATAATAGCCCAAGATAAACTCTTCCATGCAAGAAGCATGCTGCTCTTCCCAGCTCCCCATGAGCAACCTGGAGTTGACCATAGCAGCATTTCAGCCTTGCACCATCACCAGGCATTGACCATGACACTGTTTTGGCCTTGCACCATGCACCTGGCTCTGACCACGGCAACATTTGGGCCTTGCACCTTAGACGTGGCCTTGGCTATGGTGATGTTTTGGATTTGCACTGTGACCCTGCCCTTCACTATGGTGTCATTTTGGCTTGCTGGAAAGAAGCAATGCCAGCTGTCAGGCCACTGCCCAGAGGCAAACTCGAGGCCTCCCTCCACTGCCTGCTGCCTGCAGCACACCAGGGGCTCCTCCCCCATCCCTTGCTGCCAGCCTTAGGCTGAGCAGAGCAGGAGCCAGAATGCTGGAACTGCAGGGGTTGGAACGGACCTCTGGAGATCATTTAGTCCCAAGTCCCTGCTAAAACAGGCTCCCTGCAGCAGCTGCACAGGAAAGCATCCAGGCGTGTTTGGATACATCCAGAGGAGGAGACGTCCCCGCCCCTCTGAGCGCTGTGCCAGGGCTGTGCCGCCCTCATAATAAAACTTTCTCATGTTCAGATGGAACTTTCTGTCACCGCTCCTCTGCATCCCTGCAGCTCCAAGAGGCGTTCGTATTTTGAATGAGTCCTCAGCGATCTACCAGATAGCAGTTAGCATCCGACTGTTTGGTCCACGACGGTAACCGGGGATCTCCCAGTCCTCATCGACCACCGAGCCCTTTTCCGCTCTACGGTCTCCCTCCGTTCCCTTGGGAGCGGGGAGCGAGCTGCGCTGCGGTTCAGCTGCGCGTGGGGGTAGAACCAGCACGGGAGCGCAGGCCCTGTGCTCTCAGTAGATGTAACTGCAGCTCTCTCTTTATTATCACAGCGCTTTGGACGTTTGCGCTCGAAACGCGCACGCAGCGGCGCGCACGAAGC
>JAOWBP010004313.1:14936544-14965272 GCA_028571105.1 Tragopan temminckii
CCCCGCCGCCCGGGCCCGCCCCCCCGGCCCGCCCCACTGCAGGGCCGGCCTCGGGGCCTCGGAGCCGCTTTAAGTGGATGCGACGGCGGCGGGCGGGAGCGGAGCGCAGCGCTGGGCACGGAGCCCCGACCCCGCTATGCCGCACTCGGTGGCCCTGCGCGGCCCCTCGCCGTGGGGTTTCCGCCTGGTGGGCGGTAAGGACTTCAGCACGCCGCTGACCATCTCCAGGGTGAGCGGGGCGGGGGGCTGCATCCATCCATCCTTCCCTCCCGGCTCAGCGTTCTACGGCTCCGGCGCAGATGCCGCTCGGACCCTTTTGTAGTCTTTAGTTCCTAAGATCTGCGATTAAAGTTGGCAGAGCGCTCGGACTCGTTTCCAAAAGCGGGTCTGTGGGGTCTCTGGGGGGCACCGGTGGGGTCGGGGTGGAGTCCTGTGCGTGGCTGTGGGGTCCGTGGTCTGGTGGTTGGACGAAGTGTACTCGTAGTGCTGCATGACAGCCCGAAGATGCGTTCTGGAAGCTTCTTAAAAGCATCTCGGTGAGCACACAGTGGGCTCTGTGTGTAGAGAGAGTGAGCTGAGCCCCACGCACGGTGGGGTTGCACCCGTGCTCCATGTCTGTGCTGCAATGGGAGCAGCGCCCAATGCGGCTCAGCCCTTCCTCTGGGTTTGGGGGTATCTGTGGGCTCGGTAAACACTGAGAGCATTGAGAGGCTCTGGGAACAGCTGGATCGTAAAACTGTTGTCCTAACACATAAAAGCTGTTTGCCATCTCTTTCTTCGCCCGCCAAAGCCATGACAGAAAATGGAAAACATTTACCCTGCGCTATAAAGAACGAATTAGGGAAGAAAGCACCTCTTAAAATCTGTTGGTTTGTGTTGGAGCTCAGATGCGCCTATCGCATGGCTCCCAGTGACTGCTTTTGTTCTGGTGCCCCTCATGGGGCGAAGGATGGATGTGGGGGAGCTTGGGGAGGGCAGATAGAGAGGAGGTGAAGGGCAAACTCTCTTTTCCCTTTCCCTCCCCCTCCCAGGATGTGCAGGGTAATATTGAACTTCACAGTTGCCTCTGAGTGTCTGCGCAAGTGTTCTGCTGTGAAATGGAACATCTTAAGGCAGAGGAGGGAGCTGCTTCGCTGTTGCTTTGAAAAAGTTTGGCTTAATGTTCAACAAGAGAAAACAAAGTCTGCTTCTGCACAGTGAGGCAGCGTGCAGCTGGGATTTGGAACCTCTGGAGGTGTGAGAACAGCGTTTATTGGGACAGGTCCTCTTCTGAGCAGAGGAGGGTGTCACGGGGTTGGTGCTCAGGTCATGGATCAGGCTCTCCTCCCTCTCATCCAGCTCCTGGTGCTGCTCTGGCTGAGTGGGAGGCGATGCTCCTGGGATGGTGCAGGGCATGATGATGGGCATTGGGCATACTGCAGTCCCTGTCCTGGGCTCTGCTCCTACCATAAAGAGCCCTTGCTGGCTTGGGAAGTAACACCCAAAAAGGGTGCAGTGAAGGAGGAGCTGCTGGGTTCCCTCTGCAGTGGTAGCAGTGGCTTGGGGGGGCTCTGAGAGCTGTGCACAGAGCAGGTGTGTTGCCGTGCTCCTTCCATCTCAGAATCATAAGGAGATAATTAAAGTAATTTCCTGAGCAGCATTTAGGTCCCTCTGTTGGGCCAAACTGAGGCCGTGCCCCCTGCTCCCCCCACCTGGGCAGGGGGAGATCTGCAGGACTGCAGACAAAAGTGTGGGAGGGATCCTCTCACCGCAGCCCATTGTTGAGGTTCTTGGCTGGCTTCTGCCTCCTTCCAAGTGCTCTCTTATTTATTTTGTATTAAAATGTCATTAAATTACAAACAGAGACTGTAAAAGGCAGAAGTCGTGGTGGGAGGAGGGAGCAGACCGTGGGGCTCCTGTGAGCATCGTCTGCCTGCCTGCTGCCTTCCTATGCTGCGTGGGGAGCAGAGTGGGGTGCTGGGTGCATGGCTGCGTGCTGCTGGTTACAGTGGGAGCTCAGGGGCTGTATTTTGGGATTTGAGATGGCTGTGGGTGGCTTTCAGACGGGTCTCAGTGCCAAAAGCTGTCTGCCTCTGTCTAATCCTACTCCTACTTGTTGTGGGGGTGGTGGAAAAAAGTCTTGGTTGCTCATGGGTTGGTTTCTCTGGTCTTTGCTAGACTGTTGAAGGAAATGATTTCTCTTCAGCCCTGATAGCTCTGTGTTGTTTTGAACCCATGCTGCTGCCTTCCTGGAGAGCCCTTCCAAAACCCACCTGAGTGCCATTGCTCTGAGGGCAGAGATATTAAATTGGTGGAGAGCAACCCCAAAGTGGGGCAGGGGGGGAGGGGAGTAGATAAAGAAGTGATGCTGTGAGTGGAGCTGTTGGAGCAGTGGGTGCTCAAAGCCAAGCCTTGGGCAGTACCTGCAGAGGATGAACATGAAGAAAACATAGCTTTGGCAGTGTGGAAGACAATGATGTCATACAACACTGGTTTGGAATGGGGCTTGAATGAGTTACTAGGGCTTGTTTTACCCATTAGCTCCTTATGTGGCCACAGTTGCACAGGTGCAGCTGGTGGTGGTGAGTCCGTCACTTGCAGCTGTTTCCAAGGAGCTCATTAAATTGATCCATGATCTATTTGAAAGCAATTCTCTTCCCTCTGTGCTTTGATAATGATAAATGGGGATTGCATCGAGAACAGCTGATGCTGAGCATGAGGGCTTGTGCTGCAGCATGAAGTTCTTCAGCCTTAGAGATAAGGAAATGCAAATGCTGATGGGTGGGCTTAGGGGGAGCCCTGCTTTGCTTTGTGTCATGGTTACAGAAAGTTGGAGCTGGGCGTAGTGCATTGTGTAATTAAAGGTTCCTCCTTCTAGGGATATTTATAGGGGAAGGGAAATGACCTAGAGCATCTGCTTAGAGTCTGTTTAATGACTCAGTAGAAAGTGGGTTTGGAGCTTGGTTCATTTTCTGGTAGCTGTCAGCTGCTGTTCCTTGGCTGAGGGGGGTGACAACGGGGTATGCCATGCCATGCTGCAGCTATGTGCAGGTACGTGGAACAACTGACACAGTGCTGTGCCCATAACCACATCAGTCACTGCTGAGGGTCTGTGTGGGATCGCAGTTGGTCTGCCCCTTGTTGGGATTAGAAGATAATCAGTCATTAGTGTAACTAGAATGTATTTAATGGCCAGAACTTGCCAGTGGAGCTCCTGCAGCAGCTGGCATTGCCTCCTGCCCAGCTCTGCCAATGCCAAACGCTGCTGCTGTTTGTCATAGCAGCTTGGCTGAGCAGATATTGACAAATGGACTGAATCCAGTATTATTAAATGTTTTTTTCTTAAATTAAAAGGCTATTTAATGGCATTTAAGAAAGACAGTTATTCTTTTATCCGCTGTCCCCAACGTCGGTATACCTGCTGGCCTCCAGCAGAGCATTTTCAGCTATGGGTGTGGAACCGCAACACGAGGAGAGCAAGAAATAATGGGTCTGCAATCCATTATCCGGGCATTGTTTGGCAAGTTCGGGTTGGCTTTTCGACGTAAGGAACTTTTCTGTTTGAGCAAATAGTTCTGTTGCAGGCTGAGGTACTCGAGGACGGGTTCTGTCTGTGGAGGAATTCCTATAAGGGCTGCTGTGTTTGCTCCCCTTGCTGTGCTCCTGCCCACTGAGTGCTATGATTTATGGGGTGGGTGTTCTGCAGGCTGGGATGGCAGAGTGGGGCTGGGGCTGATAACCCCATAGGTGCCCACCTGTTGGCTACAGGGATGCAGCTGGAGATGCCAGCAAACAGAATGTGGCTTTCCCTTTGCTCAGCTGCTAGGCCATAAAGCTGTTTCTTAGCTTTATATGCAAATGGTGTGTACTGGATTGTTTGTTAAATGGAAATGACCCACTTTGCTGTGCGCTCTGAAATAACAGCTCTGATAGAGCCTAAAGCAAGGAACACCTCTGGCTTCTGCTACCCTTCAGCTTGATTGTATGAAAGAGCTGTTTGTTGCACATTTGTGTTTGTTCCAACATGATTCAAATGGGAACAATGTTTTTAAATGGAAGGAATGAATTTTGCTTGTACTTTCACTATCGTTGGTCTCACAGTGATGGCTGTAAGGGCTCAGTGGAACATCTGTGCCATTCTGGTACTGAGCACTGAATGCCAACTGAAGATGAGCGCTCACAGAAGCAGTACCGAGATGTTTGCTGCTGGAGGTACTGAGTCGAGGAGGGTTCATTTAATAACTGGAAGCAGAGCAAGAGCTGGTGCAGGAGACAGCAGTGGTGTTGCGTATTGGAAGGAAAGCTACTGCTAATTACCCTAATCAAGCACGCTGATAATCCCAAGTGGGAAACCAGGCGGAAAGAATGATTCACAGAGGTCTATTCATACCCAGGCTGACCTTGGTGAGGGTGCAGCAAAACAAATGCAGCACACCCCTGAGAATGCTTCAGGCCTCCACTGGGTTGAACAAAGCAGAAAGGGCTCTTTTGGCTGTTGTTAGAAAATTGACATCACCTTCATTTCAGAGATTGAACGATTGCCTGTTGGGACAGGTAGGTAGAGCTGCTTGGAGAAGTGCATGGGTGTAACCTGCTTGATGCAAGGATAAAGCAGAATAAAGTGAGGTATCGGAGTGCTGCTGTTGGTGTGGGCAGCATGCAAGGGAAATACCTGGGGTGTTTGGTTTGGTCTTAAACTTTTTGTTGCTCTACAGCACAATAAGTGTTGGTTAAACATAGAATCATAGCTTGGCTTGGGTTGGGATAGAGCTCTGAAAGTCACCTGGTCCCACTCCCTGCAGTGAGCAGGGGCACCCCCAGCTCAGTGCTCAGAGCCCCCCCAGCCTGACCCGTGCCTCACCACCTCTAGCATAAGCAACTTCTTCCTAATAACCAATCTAAATATCCCCTTTTTCTGCCTGAAACCATTTTCCCTTTTCCTGTCACACAGTCTGTCCCCTTCCCTTTAGGAACTGAAGGGCCACTTGTGTAGGTGTTCCTGCTGGGGGGACATCAGTCCTATAGTGCAAGTATGCCATTATGGGCTATGTGGCATTAACACAGATGGTTGCAATTCACTCTTTTTTTTTGCTTGGGGGAAGTGCAGGTGGTGTCTGCAGGTGACCCAATGAGTCCTAGAACATGCACATCCTCTTATAAATAATATTTGAACTTCTGTTTGATTTGAGCTCTGTGTTGGCTCTCTGATACCCAAACACTCAGTGAGTTATCTATATGCTTTAAGTCACCTGTGACCACGGATGCTGGAGTGTGGGGCTGATAATGCAGCCAAAGCAAACTTGTTAACAGGAGGTGCACGCTGTGATTTGCTGTGGGTGGGGACTGCAGTGAGGCACCAGTGAGTGCAGTGAGTGTGATAGGTTTGTGCACAGCTGTGAGCACCACGTGTGCAATAAGCCCTGCAGATAAGGGCTCAGATGTTTGGTTTCAAATTCAGTGCTTGCACAAAGCCCCAAGCAAGAGAAAGATGCATTGGGTCACTGGAGCAGTGGCAGAGACATGGAGCACAGTGTGGTGTTCAGGGGGAGTTGCAGAAAGTAAACCTCTCTGACCATACAGAACAGATCTGTATTTAAAAAAAATCTGTGTATTTCCACCCATAAGTTTTCCAAACATCACAAAGATGCCTTTGGAACTCTTCCCTCACTCCATCCTTCTTGTCAACTGGAGAAGCAAAACCTTGCAGCTCATGTTCTCTCACTCATTAAACTCAATGTAATTCTGCAGAAATACTGAACCTGGGAGCTGTCACCCACTGTAAGGCACAGAATGCTACCTGGAAGCCCTCAGCACACACAGGGCTTCCAGCACAAAGGCCAAACCCTGTGGAATGTCTCCATGCACAGATAAAGCAGGGGAAGGTGGTGGTGTGGCAGCAGCATGGGGCTGATGGCATCTTGCTTTCACCAGGCTGGGATTTCAGGTTTGCTCTCCAGCTGGGTGCGAGCCGCTTGTGCTGAGTGCCTTCTGCTCAGTGGCACCAGCAGGGTGTGCTGGGCATACTTTGAGGGCAGTGCTGCAAGCAGCTCAGGTGTCCTCTGCAATGTGCCCGTGGGATTCTCCACAGAACCCTCAGAATTCCTAGAGATGTTGTGGGAAGCTGGGGCTTTCCTGCAGTGCTGAGCCTAACGGGACAAGCCTTAGGTGCCGCACAGCTTCTATATAAGCAATTATAAAAATGCAACTGGATTAGCAAGGGATGTATGTTGGCACAAAGCACGGTGCTTTGGAACACTGAGGAGCATCCCTGCAAAGAATGCTCAGAGGATCTGAGGGCTCTGTCTCTGTTAGATGGCCACCAAACCCCGCTTCTTCCTGTGCTCAGACAGTGCTGCTGTCAGAGCAGCCATGGCTGCACTGCGTGCCTCCTGTGAGCACAAGTCTGCTTTGTTTAGAAGCTGAGAACTTTGTCACACTATCTTGAAAGGCTCTCCAAGGCTTTAATCAGGCTCTTTTGATCATGCTCGCAGTGCAGAAATTTCCCCCCAGCCTGTCAATCTTAAATCCAAGGTAGCATGTTACAGTGTGGTCTGCATAGGATTGCATGGGACTGTGCATCTTAACTCATTAAATGCTGTGAAAGTGATTTCATTAGTTGATGGGATGAGTTGTTTTGTTGTTGTTGTAGCTCTCAATATGTTCATCTGCTAACGTAACTTGTTAATGTGAGCAATAAAGCTTTTGCTTAAGAGTTAAGATGATCTTAATGATCTTTCCCAACCTTAATGATTCTGTGATTCATTATTCCAGCTGGTGATGGTGGCCTGGTTCTGGAGCTCTCTTGTGCAGAACCGCTGCTGGGTGGGACTGCAGTGCTTGGGTCGGGCCCTGGCTGCCCATGGGGTGGTGGCAGTGCCCCCAGAGCAGCACTGGGTTCCTTCTGGGGGTTGGCTCTGTGCTGACTGCTTGTGTGGGGCTGGTGCCCTGCATGGGTTGTGCTCCAGGACTGAAGGAATCGTGCTATGCATGTTACAAGAGTCAACTCTTAGTGCAAATAATACTGCTTACCAAACTAGATAGCTGGTGCTGGGAGCTGTGCTGGCTTAGTGGAACACTTGCCTCAGTGTGCATTATTTCCTTGGCCCAAAGTCAGGTGCTAGCACTCAGTAAATCACAGCGGGGCCCCAGCGGCCAGATGAGAGGCACTGCTGGGCTTGGGGCTTTTCCCAGACCTGCTCCAGAGCATCCCCATGGCTGCTGGGTTGATCCTATTGCAGCATAGCCTGGTGGTACTTCCCATGGGCAGTGCTGGGATGGAACTGCCCTTGATGTGGTGACACCGATGTCCTCAGTGGGGAGCAGTGCTGGGCTCTGGTGTAGGTCTGGTGCTGTTATGGTGCTCGTGG
The DNA here is from genome assembly GCA_028571105.1 of Tragopan temminckii. Taxonomy (NCBI): domain Eukaryota; kingdom Metazoa; phylum Chordata; class Aves; order Galliformes; family Phasianidae; genus Tragopan; species Tragopan temminckii. The sequence continues at coordinate 14,943,891 of JAOWBP010004313.1, forward strand.
ACCCCCCCACTCTCTCTGTGCTGGTGCTCTCAGCATAGCAGCTGTATCTCCCACAGGTACAGAGCACAGGGAGAAGGGTGGTGTGTGGGCATCTGCTTCTCCTTGTTTTAGTTCTGTTTCTTCTAGTGTTTTGTGTTGATAAACGTTCTTACATATACGTGCTGTGAGAGGGAAACAAAGAAGCAACCCCTTACTCCTGCAGAGGGGTTAAATGCAGAAGGTTGTTCCTTCCTGACAGGGCTTGGCTCTGTTGGAGCTCGGGGAATGCCACATGTTGTGTGTGCTAAGTGGCACAAGGGGGGGCTGGGTGTGGATGGAGCTGCAGGGCTGTGTGTGCCAGAGGCTGTGTTGGGGGGGGAACTCCACAGCAGCTCGTTCCTGGCACTGCTGGGCACCTCCCAAACAAACAAGCCTTGTTGCTGGTTTTTGTGAACACGTTCTGTTCTCAGGAATCAGCTCCTCTGATGGAGGCCCCTCAGGAGAGCTCACAGCCTCAGTGACTCGGAGCAGATTGGTTTTGCAGCGTTTGTAACTTTGTGTTGTATCCAGTTACTCTGAAACTCTCGAGTGCTTCGTTCACATCGTGCACTCTGCTCTCTCGACAGACCCATGGATGGATGGGTGTCTGTGTTAGCAGCTCCCTGCTGTCCCCCCTGCTGCCCTGGGATTTCAGTGCCCTGCAGATGTAGTGTCCATGTAAAGTGCATGGCTGCACCTCCACAGGGCTGAAGCCACAGAGCATGAGGGTCTTGGCTTGAAGGGAAGCCCTGTCCCTGTTTGTGGAGGTGGATGCTCAGTGCTGGTTTGGTGGCAGCTGTTGTTGGGAAGGAAAGGTGGCTTCTGAAGTCCTCAGAGCATTCTGGTTTGAGCTGACCCATGTCCCTCTGCTCCTTCCCGTTTACTTGTGCATTTCCAGGCAGTAACCTGGAGGTTGGACTGAAAATGTGTTCCTGCAAAGCTTACTACACTTAATGCTGTGCCCTTGTCTTTGTGGTGTGCAGGAGGCTGTGTGGCTCCGCACAGAGCAGGTAGGGCTGCACCTCAGAACAACAGTGGCACAGCCTGGTTTGCTTTGCTCTGGCACCTTTTGGTGCTGATGGTGTCACACAGCTGCAGTTGGGAGAACTTGGCTTGGAGCATCTCGAGCATTCGTCACTGACAGATGTGAGCTCTGGACCTGCCACGTGTTCCTGTGCTGGTTCCCAGACTATGACCCTGATGCTGTATCTCAAACTAATGTGTTCTTGGAGCTCAGCTCTGTTTCCAACCCTCAGTCATCTCTATGGATAGCATAAAATGCTAATACGAAGATGCTGCCAAAATAATCTGAAATAAACCAGAAACCAAAAATAGGAAACAGCGAAGAGCCCCATCTATGAGCAGCTTTTCTCCAAGGAAGGTATGATCTGGTTAAGATCAGTGCAAGGGGAGAAATGCATCAGACACGAAGAACAGATGAGAACAAGATGTGGTGGTGTTGGGTCGGGCTGTCAGCGCAGGGCTGGGTGGCCGGCACCAGGGGCTGCATGTGCCAGCACGTTGTTATGCAGAGGTGTGTGCTTGGAGGTGCTCCATGAGCTCCTGCCTGGCATAGGGCAGGGCTGGCAGCTTCCCAGGCTGCGGAAGGAGCCTGATGCTGGGGAATGCCATTGTTTCTAATGTGGGTTCAGAAAAAAACAACAGGATAAATTAATTCCAGGGGAAAAAAAAAATAAATCTCTCCGGGGTTAAAATGCCCCATGTCACAACTCTGCAGCTGATATGCGCTGCGGTGAGAAATACCTCCCTTTGTTTGCTCTGGGCTGAGTCAGAGGCAGCCAGGAGGGGCAGGAGGTGGCTGGGCAGGTTTGTTTGGAGGAGCTATTGAAGAGCAAAGAGTGAGCGCTGATCTGCTCCGACAGCACGACAAAAGGCTCAGCATGGCATCAGCTCTGCTCAGCTGCACAGAGCATTCAGAGCTCCCCATGCACCTCCAGGTTTAGGGCACAAACACTGTGATGATGCACTTACAGATGTGCTTACCTGTCCTGCCTGTGTGTTGCACCATTTTGTCTTATCCCGAAAGTTAAAAGCGCAATTGGGTTGATGTAAAGGAAAGGGTAACTTCTCAAGGTTTTTCTGTAGACTGTGGGATTGGCCCTATGTCTGACCACAGGCGGTACCCAGCTGTGTCATTAGTACCTTGGGAAGGGAGTTGGAAGCTCTGTAAGGTTTTGATGTTCCTACACAAACAGTCAGGATGGGCTGTGGGGATGGATGGGCTGTGGGACATTCCATGCAGAGCTACAGAGTGACAGTTCCTTGAACAACGATCAGGAAAAACTGATGTGAAACGCAGCATCCCTGCAGGAAGCAATTAGGGTGATTGCTCTCACCCTTAAATTACATCTTTCTCCAAAGTTTTTATGTGCTTCTAGGGACTGATTCTCAGAGCTTGTTTTAAGGCCTGCAGGCTGAAGGAGTTGGACTGGATGGTCCTTATGGGTGCCTTCCAACCTAGGATATTCTGTGATGCTATGTTGAAGGAGGGCATTGTGGTGTTTGAAGGGGACCTGGGCACGTGCTGGGGCTGATGGGAACCCCATAGGCTGTGAGCTGACACCTGATGGCACCTCTGTGTGACATGAACCCCAGAGATGTTGGTGTGACCCCAGGTGGGACCTGAGTGCTGTTGGCTTAGCAAAACACATGGGTCTTCTCCAGAGATGAGCACACTGAGGGAGCTGTTACTCCAAGAAACATTAGTTTATTTAAATTGAACATTCTTTTAAATGCATCTTCTATGTCTTCTTGCCTAGATTAACCCTGGAAGTAAAGCAGCCCTGGCCAACCTGTGCCCTGGAGACATCATTCTGGCCATTAATGGGGAGAGCACAGAAGCCATGACGCACCTGGAGGCACAGAACAAGATCAAGGCATGCGTGGAGCAGCTGTTGCTGTCTGTGAGCAGGTGGGGATGGCCTTCTGTCCTCAGCAGTGTATTGCGATGGAGCTTTGCTCTTTGTGCTCTTGTTTTGTTCCTTCTGCAGAAAGCGTGCAGCCAACCTCAGAGCAGGCGTGCCGTGGGGTTTGGTTCTGGATGCATCCTGGTGCAGCTGTTCTGTGGTTTTAGACACACTGAGGCAAAAGCTGTTTTTGAAGGAGCACTGATAAATGGGTGGGTCTGGATTCTTCCTCGTCACCTCTCAAGGGTCCCGCAGGCTGAGCAGGGTCAGACCCTACAGACCTCCTATGGGGATTCTGTAGCAGAAGCACTGGGGCCAAAACCCCATTTGGGAGAAGCCTCCCATATTCTGTTGGCTCTTACCCATCGTCTTCCTAAATGTCTCTTCCATGAATGTACATCTGGAGGTGCTGCCAACTACACATGGCATTTTTGTTTCTTAATATTTCAAAGCAAAATGAAGGTTTGTTTTGGTTTCTTTGCTTTCCGTTGAAGTTAATCTTTTAGCTAAAGGCTTTTGATACAAGTCACAAATGATCTATTCCTTATAAGGCTCCTAAATGGCTGCTATCTCTTAACAAATTTAAATAAATTTGTCCTAATTATCCACTTCAGATTAAAAAGGCATTTCCTGCTATGAAGAGCTGTCACTGAGTGTTTATGCTTCTCTTAGGAAATATGTGGCTTCTGACTGGTAGCTGGGTCCCAGAGCGTGGTGCAGCCACTCTGCTTGGTGTGTGAGGAGTGCTGCTGTGAAGCACAAACCTGGTTTTGTTCCTGGGGGTTCATGGGGCGGGGGCACTTACAATGCCTGACTGCTGCAGGGACCACGGAGCCCAGCCATGCCATAGTGGTTATGTGGCTGCTACTTTGGGAAAGAAAGGGGGAGAAAGATAAAAGAAAGGACCCTTCACGCAGGTGGGATTTCTCCGGCTTTCACCAGAAGCAGTTTTCAGGAGGCTGCTACCAAGTCCTGTTTCTTGGCCCCTTTTATCCATTGGGAATCAATTGGCGTCTCTTTGTTCATAGAAACATAGAGTGGCTTAGATTGGAAGGGACCGTAAAGCTTATTTCATTCCACCCCCTGCCATGGGAAGGGTTGCCAACCTCTAGATCAGGCTGCCCAGCATGCCATCGTGGCCTTCAGTGCTTCCAGGGATGGGGCACCACAGCCTCTCTGGGCAGCCTGGGTCAGTGCCTCACAGCCTCTGGAAAAAAATTTCTTCCTAATGTGTAACTGACATCTTTCACTTGTAGTTTAAAGCCATTCCCCTTGTCCTGTCACTATCAGACCATGTAAAAAGTCTGTCCCCCTCGTGCTTGTAAGCTCCCTTCGAGTACTGGAAGGCTGCAGTGAGGTCTCCCTGGAGCCTTCTCTTCTCCAAGCTGAACAGACCCAACTCCCTCCAACTTAATTCATAGGATGCTCAGCCCTCTGACCATCCTCGTGCCACTCCTCTGGTCCTACTTCAACAGCCCCACATCCCTACTGTACAGGGGGCCCCAGCCTGGCCGCAGTACTGCAGATGGGGCTTCACGAGGGCAGAGTAGAGGGGGACAATCTTTTGTTGAGTGAGATCAAGTTGCAGTTATTCTTTTTTTTGCCCTGAACATTGACTTTCTGTAAACGTGTCAGTATGTGTAGTGTCGTCCTGTAATGCTGAAGTTATTCAGTACTTATATGTCCATGTTTATATGCAGAAGATAAAACTTAGCTGAATAGTGAAAGGGAACATTGTCATCACAGCAGCTTGAAGACTTCTTTCCATCTGCCCAGCCAGATGTGGGGCTGTGCCAGTGGCCATCGCTCACTTTGTGCCCAGCAAAGCTCCAATTGCTCTGCGATGTGCCTGCTGGAGGTGGAAACTTTGTCATGCCTGGAACGGGGCTCTGCCAGATGTGACTCAAGTGCCTTGATGAAATCATCAGATTTTTCAACTGTTTTTTTTAATCTGTAAGCTGAAGGCTGTATAGCTGCCCCCAATTCATGGCTATAGAACAAGGACAGGAGGAGGGTCCTCCGCCTGGTGGGGACTGAGAGAGTCAGGGACAAGGATTGGAAGTCAGCCACTAAATTGTGGGCATTAAACTCTGAGCTGAAGCTGTTGTGCATCGTGCTGTAGGAACCTGATGGAAGTTGCTGTTTTGAGGCAAGATAATTCAGGGGTTTCTGACCTTTATCCCTGCTGGCATGATAGGACGAAGAGATGATGCTTTTGTTTTACTTCAGCATGCTGTGCTGACAGCGCAGTGGTTCAGGAGCTGCAGCAGTTGCCCTGTGCAAGCACTGTGCGGTCCTGCTGTTCACCCATATCCTATAAAGGAGGTGATTTGTTCTTCAGAGCCGTTTCCCATTTTGGTGCTCTGCAGCCCAGGGCTTGCTGGCAGCAGTGTTTCTTCCTCAGAGGAAGCTGGCTGTATCATAGAATCATATCTGAGAGGTCTTTTCCAACCTTCCTGATTCTGTGATTCTGAGTGTGTGCAAATGCAGATTTAAATCCCCTGGATGGATGCAGAGAGCAGCAGGGGCCCATGGGGAGGTCTGTGTATGGGGTAGCTTAGCTCAGCAGTAAGGCCATCATAGGGCCTTATGGTTTCTCAGCTGTGGGGTTCTTAAGAACACAAATGCCTTGCAGGGCCCTGAGAGCTTTCTGTGACTCCTGATGGGAAACTCTGATGTTGGTGTCTCTGCGACATGTAACAGGGTTGGTTTAGTTTTCAGGTTGCATTCAGTGAATTGCCTTTGATTGAAAGTAGGAAAGACAGAATGGGTGAAAACCATATGGGGGGAAAAAAACCAGGAAGGGTTGTTGGCCATCCAGCAGGGCAGGCATGCAGACCTGGGTGTCCCAACAGCAGCCTGACCCACCTGGGCACTGTGTGCATGGGGTGCATAGAGCCCCTTGGATGCAGTGGGAGATGCTGATTATCATTTATCAGCTTCACCTGATGAAGATTCTCAGTCACACTGATGGGTAAGCAAATAAAGAACCAGGATGAGTGGTAGTTTGTGTGCAGGATAAACCTCTGGGGTGTAAAGCTTTCCCATGCAGCACAGACTGTTTGCTCCCTGTGCTTGGGAGGAACCAGCTGAAATGGGTTTTGTACTGGGATAGGGACTGGCACCAGTGAGGTGTGACAGTGTGGGTGAACTGCAAATGGACGTGGGCCTCTTCCTTAGCACGGTCTGTCATTAGAGACCTTACACTGGGTTTGGCTCTCTTGCCTGGTGGCATGGCAGGGGCTGCTCTGCATTCAGTCTGGAAGAAGACAAACAGTGCTTCTGACCAAAGGCAAACGTGCAATTTCCTGGCAGCACGATGGGAAGCAGAGCTGAGAGCAGCCTGGCTCTACGCTGAGTGCTGGGAGGATGGCAGGAGGGGCACGCAGTGTCTCTGCTGAGCAGCTGTGAAAACTGAATAATTGCAAGCTGAAAAATTGCATCTGGATTCTCTTTGATGCTTGTTAAAATTATTTTTCTCCTCTTAACCCACCTTGTCCTCCTCTGGAAGGCTGTCAGCCCTCAGGCTGGTGTACGCTGTGTGCTCTGGCCCTGAGCTAACTGGCACATCAGCACAGCTTGGCCTCTTCACACACAGTGCTGTGTAGTGTTCTTATTTTTTCTGAAGAAAGCCTCGCCTATTCCTTTACACATCAGTGTCTCTTGTGGTTCTGGTGCAGCCCTAGTTATTTGAGAAGACTTATTTCTTCAGACGGGGTTATGCTTCAAGTGAAAGCAGCCACGGAGCTCAGTTGGAGCTGTGCTTTGCTGAAACCCATGTGAGGCTGCAGCGTGGGCTCTGCTCGCTCCTGTTTGTCCCGGGGTGGGGATTCTCAGGAAGGTGCCTCCCTGGAGGAGGAAGCCCAGCGATGGGATCTGCCTGGACCTACACATCACTGACTTTCTGGAGTCTCCTTGTCTCTGCACGCATTTTTCTGGATGCTCCATTGGCCTGAGCCACGCTGCTGGGAGATAGAAGTGTTACAGTGCGTGATGTACCCCTCCTGGAAACTTGAGAACAACTGAAAAAGTGAATCACAGCTTCCCCTCTGGAGCCGTGTGAGAACGAACAGGGGAAAACCAACAGTGTTCCAGTGCCAGGTTCTAGGGGAGAGAAGGCAGCAGCCCCACAGCTGTGCTCTGTGTGAGGTGCTGGTGTGGTAGGGACTGATCCTGCACCCTGCAGCCCCATGGTGAGCATCGTGAGCATCCCCTCCTAGCAGGGCAATGGCCATGTGGGCAGCAGAAGTCACCTCTGCAGCTGAGACCTTAATGGTGGGAGATGGGCAGAACTCAAAGCTGCTGCCCTACAAAGGCACTGAGCGGATGGGGTGGATGTGGTCATAGGGAGAGGTGGTGGCACATCCCAGGCTGCACTACTGAGCACTGCATGTGAGCATGGAAAGGGCTGCAGGAAGGGGATGAGGAGGTAGTTACAGTGTGAGAACAGCTCTGTCAATGCAGAGAGCAGGAATGGCAGATTGCTACCAGGTGCAAAAACATTGCGGTGAAAATGTGTGAGTGTATGTGAGTGATTCTTTGAAAGTGATACGGAGTCTTTTAGAAAACAAATTGTGGGGTAGAAGGTGTCTGCAAACAGCAATCTGGGAGACCAATTTAGGCAGAAAGGTCCGAGCCTAAAATCAAGTAATTGTGGTAGAGAGAGCTTATCAGAACGAGACATCTAAGTAGGAAAAAGATCAACCTCCTTCCTGTTGAAAAAAGCAGTGATGGTGAGACCAAGTGGTGATTTGGAGCAAAAAAGCCCCAGTGCTCAGGGCAGCAGCTCACTGTGCATGAAGGGCAGTGGCAGTCTTTGCTTTTTATGGGTTTTGGGTCAGGCTCTGAGTCTGTGGGGTGTGTGGCAGTGTGTGTAAAGCAGGGCTGCGTGCAGGTGGGTTTCAGTGGAAAATACTGAACCCAACACTCCTCATCACAGATTCCTGGGTTAAAACTATGCTCCTTCTTTTTCACACTTGGACTCTGCAGATAATTTAAACCCAAACTGAACACAGCACACGTCAGAGGCCAGAGTCCAAGCAAGGGCGCTGGGCTGCAGTGAGTGATTGGTGCCTCCTGGAGCAAGAACACTTTCATTAAGGTGTGCATGCAGGCAGTGAGGTTAAGCACGGTGATGTGTGTTGTGTGCCGCATTTCTCATCTCACTCCTTATCCCTGGTGAGGATGAGAAGCAATGGAGCAGGCTTTGTCCATTCTGACAGCAACGTATGGGCAGTTGTATGGTGATGTCTTTGCAGAACTAATGTTATTTGCTTCCCATTTGGTTCCTGAGCAGTGCAGGCCTCCAAGCTGTGTGCTGCCTGCTGTGGCAGTGCTGGAGGGATGCAGGTGCATGGAAACTGGATTTCAGGGCTTTCTCCAGCAGCTGCGTTGAAAGGGATGAGATGGCTCATTTTGTACATGCCTTCTCACTGGGAAGCAGCTGTTGTTCCTACTGCTTCTGTATATCGTTTCTGCCATGTTGTACTTGTACGTTCTTGAATATCTGTATCTGTTTTTGGAAGTCTCTTTTGAAGCTGAATGTACCTGATTTCCTGTTACAGAGCTGAGGGGAGGAGCTGGTCACCACCCATACTGGAGGATGGGAAGGCACAAGCTTACCGCATCAACATCGAGCCTGAGCCGCAGGTAGGGGAGCAGCGGGAGAGGTGTGCTGGGTGTGCTGGGCAGCAGAGCTGGGTCTGGAAGAGTGTTCTCCTGGGTCTGTGGGCAGAAATGGCAGCGTGGGGATGGGGCAGAAAGCAGGGCAGGAGAGGAACTGTGCCTGCCTGGAGCAGCAAGGCTGGGGCTCAGGGACGGAGCTCATGGTCCCCAGCTTGCAATGCCCTCCCATACTGCTTCCTGCTGCACCCGTCTCCTGCTTGTCTTCCGTAAATTCACCATGTCCTCCTAACCCTGTGGTGGTGATCTGCTTAAAGGGTGGCTGTGTGGGTTTGCCTCGTGGTCTCCTCTCTTCCTGTCTCATTCCTTTCTCCTTCTTTTTCTGTCTTTCAGCTGTTCTCCCCTCTGTCCTCAGCTCTTTCCCTCGACCTTCCCATGCACCCTGCGTGTCCTGGCCCTGTGTCTGCAAGGTGATGGCGCTGCTGCCTGCAGTAGCCAGAAGGTGATGGACTGAACTGATCTCGTCCTGCACCCATCTCCTGCCCAACAGCTCCTTAGCAAATTCACAGGTGACTTTGGCTCTCCTCAAAAGGCAGAGGAAAGCTGTCTTTCTGCTCCTGTTCAGCATCCCAGCTAGCTGAGTGTGCTGCATGGGATAAAATTCTGCAATGGCCGCAGCCATTGTTCTCAAATACCACTCATGTGGTTCTTCTCTGCCCAAAGGTGGTTTGTGTTGGAGGCTGTTCCATAAGAGCCCTTCACCAGTGCTTGCAAAATCCCTGGGAGCAGGTGCTGCTGGCTTGGCTCTTCTGCTCATTGTAGCAACCAAGCATCCTGAGTGGACTCTGAGGCTCCAGGGTGAATAACAAAGCAGCTAGTGTGATGCTGCTGGGGGTAGCATTTGCCTTGTTCCCTTTAAGGAGTGAGAAATTGCCCTGACAGCACTGGAAGTTACCCAACGATGAGCTCAGTGTGGGGAGGATGGGGTCAGGTCCTCCATGTGCCACCAAGATCGCTGCATTCACACCCATTGATGCTGTGGCCATTGCAGCTGATCTGCCAAAATTTTGCTTTCCTGTGCAGTGAGAAGGGGCAGCAGATGGGGACGAGGGCATTCACTTGAGCTGCAGCACAGTGGCCGTGTCCCTGCAGAAGGGACCCCTCTTGTCCCTCCTGCAGCGTGGGGACCAGCTGGAGCCTGGGCGTTGAGTTCTGGCCGCGCGTGCTTCATTAATCCATTACAGCAATCTCTTTTCTGACAGGCCTTCTTAATAGACTTTGATGTGCCTAAAACCCTATGAATAATGTTAAATAAGGAACAAATGTGCAGCGGTTCCACTGCCAGATACAACATTTCTGACATTTAATGCAGATTGGGTTTGATTCCTACTATTAATATATGCTACATATGGATCTTTTTAAGAAATTAGACAGTTGCATAGAGTGTCGTGAAGGGGGCAGGGATGGATTTCCCTGACTCCAAACCTACACAAACAACGTCTAAATCTGGAGCAATCAGTGGCTAACCTAAACACATCTGTGGCAGGGCACCAGGAAAGGCCTGGGAGCATGATGGAGTGGGTTCAGAGAGCACATTCCTGCTCTTGCTCTTCCCAATGGCTGCAACCCAGGGGCTCCGTGCAGCTGGTGGGCAGCAGCCCATTTCCTATTTCTTCTCACCCAACAGCCTCTTGGATCAGGGTGCTTACTGGTTGGAAATCCACTTTCTGCTGGTATTCAGAGCTTTGCGTTATCACAAAAATCCTCTGGCTTGCCCAGTGCTGAGGATGACTGAGCCCTGGGAGTGCAGCCCATTGCAGAGCTGGCCATCATCCCGTGGGAGCAAGGGCACTCAGTGCCATGTGTCATCAGGTCCATCCCTGCCATGACAGCTCTTGTTAGATTGCAAGAAGCGAACGGCTTGGTGTCAAGTAATAGCTTGGCTTCAGTGTGCAACCTTGAGGTGCATTTCTCAGCATCTGAAAAAATGCACTCTGCTTTGAGATGCAAGGTTAAAAAAACATAAATTCCTCTGGAATTCTGCCCTCAAATTGCAATAATTTGCAATAGTTTGGGGTTGTCCTTGAAATAGTTTTAGGATACTTACCCCAAGTGGCAGAGCAGTTCATACATGTTGAGTTCATACACCACCAAGTTTGATGATCTGATTTACTGGGTGGAGTGGTTGCCCGACGTGTCTCTGTGTGCCTGCGTGGGGTTTGTTCTGTGGTTTGATATTGGGTCATTTGAAAGTAAATGAATGTTCTCAGTCCATTGCAATGCGTTGAGCTGCTGTAGTGGTAACCTATGTGAGGTCATCTTTACCTCTTCATTACCAGCATGGTTAGCAAGCAAGCTTCAATAATCCCAATGCATGAAAGAGGAAAGAATGTTTTGAGGGTCAATGGGAAAAAATTAGGATGACATTTTCAAAATGGTGTTGTTCTTTTTTTTTTCTATCCAAGTACCTTGCATAGCTTGCTTTCATGGAAAGTGAATAGGAGCTGTAATAAAATAATGACAGCTTGGGTGGATTTAGGACAAAATAGCCCTTCATCCAATGGTGTTTCCTCAGGGGTAGCTGTGCTGTATTGTTTTCCTTGATAACATCTGTTCCAGTGGTGACTGCTGGTGTGGAGAAGGAGAGATGGCATGCTGCTGCATTGGGGAACACTTTTCACTGTGTGAAAGCACACGGAGCTCTGGTTGGGCCCATAGGGAAAGCTGACTTAACACGCTGCAGTTTCCCTTTCTGCTCACCTAGAATGACCATTCTGTGCAGCCACTTGTTATCACTTCTGCATCCCAGCATGCTCCTTGAGCCACCAACACGATCAGTAAATAACTCTGAACACGGTGATGCTCTCTGACTCCTCTGCAGGGAGCAGAGTGCTGTCTGTGCAGGAGGGCTCTGCCTGGAAGCATTATGGAACCATGAGGAGCACGTCCTGCATCCTCAGCAGAGCACATGCTCCCGCTTCCCTATGACAGTGTTAATGAAGCAGCTCTGCTCGTACAAAGCCCTCCTCTGTCTGCTTGTTAAACACACCCTTGCACTGCTGATATTAAAAACATGCCCTCTGTGCTGGAGCAGGCCAGATAAATGGAAACACATTTTGATCATTCTTGCCGTTCTTGGGTAACTTTTTCCGTTGCTGTGGGTTTCTAAGAGGCCGTGTGGGAGCTGGGTCCCCTTGGGGACAAAGTGCTGAGGGGCTCCATGTGCTCCCAGTGCAGTGGTTGCTCCTGGGGGTGGGACCCAGTGGCTGTGCAGCTCTGCAGTGCTTTGCTAATGGGGAGAGATTGTCCTGCAGTCAGATGTGAGCTGTGCTCTATCAGAGCAGAACATGTGCAAGCACAGAGCTGGAATACTTTCCTAGCTTATCCCAAAAGCACTTTTTAATTTTTATTATTATTATTAATAATAATGCCTCATTTTACATCCTGGAGCGGCTTCTCCTGAGAGCACTCCTTCAGCAATGGGTCGGTGCCTCCTCCCCTCTGAACAATTCTGGATGTTAAGAAATCCCCAGCCATCACTTGTAGATGATTTAGGAACTTCCCCATCTGTGCAATTGCACATCAGATAGCTGCTGTTGGGGCTGCTGTAATCCCACTTCTTTTAGCACTGGGAGGAAATGTTCTGCTGTTCCTCTTTGCTGCTTTTGCTTCTGATCCCCCACTCGTACACAGGGGGGACAACAGGGCTTGTTTGGGTGTTGGTGTAATTCCTCCTTGTGCACAAATCAAGGCTGCTGTATGGAGAGATGTGTGTCTCCATAATGGGGTTTTGTGTTTTTGAACTCGTGTCAGATGGTGAGTCTCAGCTCAGCCCTGCTCCATGCTGCAACAGCTTGAAGAAATGCAGTGGGAGCTTTCTTACAGTGCTTTTTTTCTCGTAGCTGGCAGAGGTTTAGCAGTTCCAGAATGTAATACAAAAATAGGCCAAACTGAGTCCTTATGGAGGGGGCTGTCATTGCAGAGCACTGCCTGCAGCATCCTGAGCTGTGAGGACTGGGATGTGGGGTTGTGTCCTGGGTGGTGAGACAGAGGGCTTTGTTGCTGGGCAGATGCCTGCAGGATGCGTGCAGTGAGGAGTACGTGGCAGGGAGAACTCTCCTTTGTACTGTGGTTTGTACTGAAATGAGTCTTGGCAAAAGAGCTGAGGTCCATCTCGTGAAATAACTCACATTCTCTGTTCATCCAGCTTCAGCAAACTGTGTCCTTATCTGATGATCTTCTGCGCTGAGCTCGGCAGCAGGGCTGTGCTCAGTGAGGCTGACACCCACTTGTTTGCAAAGCAGCACACAGCCATGCCAGCAGTGCGCTCACAGCATAGCAGATCTCTGCCAGGGAGCTGTTAAAGTGTGCGTGGTGTGGGGGGGGCTGGTGCCCTCCTGTCCCAGCTGCCTCCCACCAGCAGCCAACCTCCTGCCCCACTGTGCTCAGCTCTGTTCCCAGCTGCTCACCTGAGGATGATTTGGAATAGATGGAGAGCAGTGGCTGCACAGCATGGGCCAAAGCTGGAGCATCGATCCATTCCTGGGGGCACGCCACAGCATCCGTCTGTTCTTTGCATTAAGATGAGCACAGTGCTGTCTGCCCTTTGCCTCCTTTGCGTGCTAATAAGATTTCCAGGACTTCTGAACCACTTTATCAGATACGAAACGTTGTGCTTGCTATTGAAAAACTGGGGATAAAGCGGAAGGGATGTCTGTGTTGTTGTTTTGTGCAGAGGCTGAATTTCAGTCCTGAGGGATGTGCTGTTGTACACCCATGCAGCATCACCAAGCCCAGCGTTGCAGCTGGCTTTCCCCAGCACTGTACCACTTTCAGGCATGGCTGCAGCCCTGCATGTATTCCAGTACAAACGTGACCCTGGCTCTGCAGAGAGGTACTCCTGCCCTCTGCTCCCCCTCGGTACCCATCATTTAGCTGTACAGTGCAGAGGTCAGGGCAGAGGAATGCTGGCTGTGTCCCTGGGGCACATCTGAGCTCAGTGACGGCAGCTCAGGGAGCAGCTGGCTCCATGGCTATCCCTGCAGGAGGGATATGAGTGACAGCATGGTCACACTGGGACCTCTGTGCGGTGACCCTGGTGCTGAGCAATGCACTAACTCAGGATTTTGGCAGCACACGTCTGGCTGCTGCTGTCCTGCTTGTAGGAAGGCAGCGGGTCTGAAGTACATCAGGGAGCTGCTGTTGGCTGAGCTGAGCTGTCAGTGACCTTCAGCTCCGTTAGGTCTGCTGCTGGGTGTTTATAAAGGCAGCAGGATTGCCCCCTCCTGCTTTGCCTTAGGAAAATAAACAATGCACAGAGCAAAGCGTGGTTGGTGCCATCCCATGGCTGCGAGCCCTGGATGTGCTCTGGTCCCTTGAGGTGCCTCTCATACTGATGTTTTGGTTTTAGTCTATAAGATGAGGCTCATTCTATGCTCCTGCACTTTTAAGGGTCTAGCTGAAAGTGTTGTGAAGTGAACACCTTTTAAATGCATTGGGTCACAATGTTATTACATCTTTTGTTCTGCAAAGCTGTGCCTAAAGCCTTTATCAGGACAGAAATGTGAGTTCCCACAACTTCAGAAGCAGCACTTGTGCAGTGAATGCCTCAGGGCTGCGGGCAGTGACTGCTGCAGCGCTGCAGTGCGATGGAGGCAGCTCTGCATGCCGAGGGAAGGGCTGAAGGGCTTGGGTTTAAATCCATCATTGAAGTCATCCCAGTTCTGGAGCTGGGTTTTATTCCCATTGAGCACACCGTTTCAGCTGCCTGCTTGCCTTGATGTATTTTTAAAAATTCTAGCGGATTTGTGCTTTTTGTTGACCCTAAAAATGTTGGTTACAAAATATGATATAAACTCTTCCAAAGAGAGAGAAGAAACTGAGACGAATTCCCTAAACCCTTCCAAAATTCCTGGTTGGCTGCACGTTTTTTCTAGCTATGGGAACACTTATTCTAGCAGGGATTAGCTTGACAGAAGTGTTTAATTTCTGAGTCTTCTCTTGCATTGTGGATTTGACTTAAGGCCTGGGAATGGAAGTTCCAATTCAACTGCACCAGCAGAGTCTGCAGCACAGCTTTTGTGAGCCAGCAGAGCAGAGCCTGCTCTGTACCCAGGGTTTGCCTAGAAACAGTGAAGCCACAGAATATATTTGTATGCGTATTCTGTCTTTCTTGCATGTGGTCCCTGTTCTGCTGGATGGAGCTGCTGGAGCTGAGCAACACCTGTGTGAGGGAAAAGCATTCCTGCTGCCACTGTGCATGGACAGGTCGTGGGCTCAAAACGTGCCTTTGTGCCAGCAATTGATGCAGAGGAAACGTTTTTCATTAGGGAAGTGGAAGGTCCGTTCCTGTTTCCAGCAGATATGCAGACCCAATGTAAGGGTTTGGGCAGAGCTGCCTGTTAATTCACTGAGCAATGTTTGGCAGGGGCTGTGAAGCCATGAACCACTCAACCTGGGCTCCAGGAGCCCCAGATGCTGCGTGTCAGCTCAGCCCCTCTCGGTGATGGATGCTCCTCAAAGGCAAGCGTGAGAAAGCAGATTGCACATCTCTGCTCTGCAGGAGCTCTCCTCGGTGAAGCTGAGCAGGCCAGCTCTCAGAATGGGTTTGCAAACCCTCTTAATTTAAGAGAGGCCATAAAAAGCAGGAAAAAAAAGCCGGCAGAGAGAAGCAAATTAGGTCCCAAAGGGGGAAGAAACTTTGTGATCTTGAATTTTGAGAACTGGAAAGAAATCCATCTGGTTCTAGGTTTCTGAGAACGAAGGCGTGAGCGCTGTGCATGATGTAAAGCCTCGTGCAGGTCTCGTGGGAAAACTCTGAACCAGCTTTTGTGATGGAAAAAGGGAGACTGAACTCGATCCAGGGAATGGTTTTTCATGCAAGAGGGAAGATTTTAGCAGAGAAGTGAAGACAAAGAACAAAGCACTTTGTGCACACAGAGGGGAAAACGCTTCCTATGTGTTTCCCTTCAGCTGCCCCCTGATGCCACCTTGTTTCAGCAAACCTGCACAGTGCTGGGGGGGCTCAATCTGCCTGATTGTCCCTGTTAGGGTTTGGGGTTCCCAGCCCCGCTGGAGTAGCAGCACCCTGCTGGTCCTGGCACTCAGCGCTGGGTGCCCATCCTTGGGTAAGGGCTGGACTGGGCAGACCTGATGCTTTATGGAAGGATTTGCTTTATGAATTGCTGAGTGGGGCAGGAAGGCACACACCATGCTTCGTGAGCTGCTGTGGGTTATGGCAAGCCTGCAGAGGGGAAGGCTCTGCTGGGCTGCGGGGAGGGCAGGGATCCTGGCACGTCCCAATGGACACAGTGCTGTTTGGGCCCTGGAGCCCACGGCTCATGGTGTCCTGCCATCCAGGGGCACGTGCTGCTGCTTGCCTCCCCAAATCCTTTACAATCCCTATTTTCCTCCCCACGTCATGGTTGAAAGTATATTTCTTTATTTCCCTTGAAATAGCGATGTCAATCGGGGAACTGGAAACCTACAGCCTGGTTGCAATTTTTAGGTTTTTTTTAAGAGCAGAAATTGGGGAGTAGTTAAAAATGTTATTCCTGGCAGTGGAATTCCCTTTTTAATAGCTAATTTGGAGCAATTGGGTTGAAAACCACTTTCCCACGTGTGTGCAGGTGTGCTGTGTGGTGATGGCACCCAGGGCTGCAATCACACATCTGGGGTACAGGGAAACGTGAGGGCCCCATCCCACAGCTCTCACTAAAACCCTGTTTTTGTCAATGGGGGTTTTGCCCGAGGAAGGCTGAAGAATTGGACTTGCAAAATGTTTTTCTGGCAGGATCTGTTTTTTATTTCTTTTAACTGTTCGTTTTTACTACGCTTGGAAGTGCTGGTGTTTTCTCCCCTGCACCAGTGATAGACATTTGTTTCCCATTAGTATTGATGGTTTGGGTCAGATTGTAGGCTTTGTGTTAGAGCCCACGCTATGTGCTTTGCTGGTTGTTTGCAGGTATTTTTCCTCTCTGCTCAGTTCTTGTGCCACAGAGGGCAGCGCTCTCCTTTGGAGCGGGGCAGCAGCACTGCACATCAGCCCTGGGATGGGTGGAAACATTAAAGAGAGCGCGGCTGCCTGCAGAAGGGCCTATTTCTTTCATCACCACGGGTGTGATTCTGACTCATGCAGTTGGAAATAGCTGCAAGTAGGCAAAAGTGTGGGAATTCCAGAGAAAAACCCAAGAACTCAGCTTTGGGTCACACCGTGTGCCCACAGAGCGGCCGGCTGCTGCTGTGCTTTGCTGGGTGAAGGAGCAGGAAGGCACTGAGCACTGCAGGAACAGCCATGGGGACTGGAGCAGCCTCACAGCCCTTCTCCTGCAGAAATAACGAATGTGCTTTTACAGGAGAGTACATGGAGAATCCTTGGCCACGGCCAGCCCTGGAGAAACAGGCAGGTTTGTGATTAGAGACCAGGAAAGGCTGCATAGATTCAGCAAGATCTAATTACAGACTGTTCTCCTGGTGCAAACCTCTAATTTCCACGGTGTGTATAAAATACGACTACCGCAGCTTCACGTCACAGAGCAGCCTCGTGTTGCATTCGCACCACCAGCAAGAAACCTCATGCTTTTTCTGCTTTTTCTTCCATTGCAGGATAACGGCCCTGCAGTGGGCAAGAGGCCCGTGCCCCACGCTGCAGGTGGGAGCCCAGTGGACAGCAGGCAGGCTCTGAGCCTGCAGCACTGCCAGCCCAGCCGGCCGCATGCCAGCAGCAGTGCCGATGCTGCCTTGCCGCTGCAGCTCAGTGGGCTGCACATCTCTCCTTCCCAAAGGTATGGTGCACGTGGTGTCAGCATGCAAAGGGACTTCAGTGTGCCACTGACAGCTCTTTGCTTGCATCCTGCTGAGGACAGGAGAGGTGACACCTGGGGCGGTGCTCCCAGAGCTCCTCGCAGTGCTGGGGATGCCGGGTTTGGATCCTGCATTGTTGGCCAAATGGAGGTGGGAGGGAAAGCAAAAACTGGGGCTTGGAGATGCCAGTTTCTGAACAGAACTCATGTGTTTGCAGGAGCCACAAAACCTTTGTGTGAATATCAGAGTGATGCTTGATCATCTATCTCTAAGGTGGCCAAACACTCTATCCCAGGTCCACATAAGACCCCTCTGTTGCCGATGACCCCCAGCCTGGGGCTGGCACCAGGGGGAGTATCATGTACATCGTCATCCTGGTTCTTCAGAGCATGCATTCAAATTCAAATGGGATCAATAGGTTTTGTCCTCCATGATCTCAGCAGCCAGCCCTTGAAATGGGCACTGGAATTGCTCACAGAGAAAACAAAGCCTGATGAAATGGGATGTTTATAAATGTACAGCCTGCTCAGTGCAGCTGTCCGGGAGCCCACCAAATAAATGTTCCTAGGAAAGAAAAAGCTTTTATACCAAGAGCAGCCCAGGTGGGCTGCGGGCTGCCATGCTTTCACACATCCTGCGCTGGTGGTGATTTATGCTCCCCAGCCTGTATCAAATACAGAGAGCATAGAGAGTTCCTGTTCAACTCCAGAACTGTGTGCCTGCATGAATTCATGTTGCGCTGGCTCTGCAAGCCTGGGGTTATTCCCTGCTCCAGGAAAGGGAATGAATTTGGAAAGAAGGGCACCACGCAAAAATCCTATTAACAAAATCTGATGTTATTTGTGAGCCAAGAGGTGGTGTTCATGTGGAGCAGGCTGTGTTTGGGGCTGGGTATGGCACAGCTGGGGAGAGGCGGTCAGGCAGCACCGGGCTGCGTGCAGCTGTCTGACGAGGCTGTAGGATCTCACTGTTTTATGGGGCTCGTGATGACCTTGGTGTACTTGGCACTCAGGAAGGAAAAAGGCTTTTCTCACAGAGCTGCTGTACACTCTCAGGCCCCAACAAAGCACAAAAACACTTGAGCTCATCCCTACTCAGCAGGACAATTGCACATTGAAAGGATGCTTCTCAGCCGTCCTGGCATAATGCTTTACCTTGCTCTTTGTCTGTTGTACCCCACGTGGACGTGCTAACTCAGAGTCTGCCAACAGAGCACCGACCTAGAGGGACCGTGGTGAGAACAGCAGTCCCTCCATGCCTGTCACCAGGGAACTGTCACACAGGGGATAGATTCCCTTAGACCTACATAATTAAATGTGTTGTTTTATCCTTTTTATTTTTCCCCCCAGTACCTGCCATGTGTGGTAGGGAAGTGTGCAGTGTTTGTGAGCAGCCGCCCTCTCTCCTGAAGGCATCCAGTAGCTGGTCCTGCCCTGGCTGCCTTGCTCAACAGGGAACAAACAGGAAGCAAGCTGATCCCAGTTGGAATAGCTCTGTGCTGGGATGGGCATGCCTTCAGGCCTAGATTACGGGGAAGAGATGTTCTGCTGCATCTGTGTGAAACTGGATTCCATCCAGGTACATCTCTGATGAGCTGACGATTGCTGTGTGTATCTGATCTGAGTATTTCTTTGTTTTCAAATAGCACCGACCCCTTAAAGTCCCTCCCACGGAACAGAAACGGGATCGATGTGGAGTCAGATGTCTACAAGATGCTCCAGGATTATGAGAGGCCCGCCTCAGAGCCCAAGCAGTCGGGGTCCTTCCGCTACCTGCAGGGCATGCTGGAGGCTGGGGAGAACGGTAGGAGGTTTGCTGATAGCATTGTGCTGAGTGTCCCCAAAACACCTCCATTCCGCCCCTCTGTGCCCCTCTTCATGGCCCTGCACCCACGAGGATGCTATTGCTGGCTTAGCTGTGTTCCTTTTCCCTTCTGAGCTTCGGGTGCTGGGGGCTGCAAAGGGCCCTGACAGGGGCTGGGGGTGTTTCTGCATGCTGACCAGTCGGGCTGCTCCTGCTGCTCCAGTGTGCATTGCCCTCAGCTCAGCTAGAGCTGTGCTGGTTCTTCGCGTTTGCAGAGAGCATCTCCATGGCAGCTGTGTTCCTGAGATTGTTGGTATGAATGTAATGGTTGAAAGCAGTTCAGTAGGATCATTGATGAAGGATCAAGTGCCTTTTTCAATAAATGGCATTTACATAAGGATGCGGACGGTCCTCAGCAGGAATAGAGATCAGGAGCTTCTGGCTCGCTCTTAGCTCAGTCCCACCTTCCTGTCTGCTTCATTAACTCAGGTCATCGCCAGCTCTGTGCATTAAAAAATAAGATCCCCAGAAGATACATTTCAGCTTCTTTTTATTTGCCTTTCAACCTTAAGTCCTTTGAGGCTTTTATGTTCAAGCTTTCAGGCTTCTCTTTGCAATCACTGGGGCTAAAAGCTTCTTCTCGTTTCCTTCCAAGAGCCTCTTACTCTAATCATGTGAATCCAGGAACTTAGATTTTATGGGAAAATACCAACTGCTGCAAATCTCATTATGAAGTTCCAGGAGTTGTAGGAAGTCAGGGCGCTGTGCTGCAGTTTGAAACGAGAGAACGATCTGCTTTGACTAGGAGGAGGAGGATACAAAGATGCTTGGGGGCTGTATGTCTGCCAGCAGCCCTGCAGTGCCCAGGTTGTTGCATAGCAGATCAGCAGTTATGGGCACCTGAGTGATGAGCATCTCTGCCAGCACAGAGCTCTGCAATGCTTCAGCAAAGTTCAGATGACCAGCAGTGCTGCTGCTGGGTTGTTTGACTGCTTCCAGCCCTCTCCCTTTTCCTTAAGCCTTCACATGTCACAAAAACACAGCACTTGGCCCCGGGCTGCTGATCTTTAGATCTGTGCTGGGGCTGTCCAGCTGAGGGATGGGGGGCACTGCTGCTGGTGGCTGCAGCACAGTAATGGCACCAGGGCTGTGCCTGGAGGCTGTGGGCTGGGAAACAGAAGGAAAGGGTCCGTTGTACCTCTGGGCAGCCTGGTCTGCTGGTTGGCGACCCTGCACATAACGGGGGTTGAAACTACATGATCACTGTGGTCCTTTTCAGCCCAGGCCATTCTATGATTCTATGATTGTACCATATTCCTCTCCAAAGGGCTTGTTTTGCTCTGATATTTATTTTTATTTTCCCCCCTCCTCTCTTTTAAACAGCAGATTACCTGAATGCTCAGTGGTGGCACGAATCACCCAAAGTGTTGGTTAGGGCAGAACCTTCCCTTTGGAGCTTTTTTTGGAGATTTTTCCTGTTTCTCCTTTTTTTACTTCACCAAATAGTATGGCCTAAATAATCACTAAATTCAGCTGTGATGCTTTTTGAGAACATCTGTGCATTGAGTTGGCGCTGTCCCACTGGGGACAGAGGTGCTGCTGGGGTGAGCAGAGCAGAGGGTCCATGCGGTGTCTGTGCCCTTCTGTGCACCCAGCTGTGTGGCTTTGCAGGTTGCCGGTCTCACTGTTCACATGTTTGCGCTTTGCTTCCTTACAAGCAAGCTGTGACAAGCAGAGCATGTCTTCTCCTGGGAAAAATAACCCTCTGGCTTCTTAACAACAATAAAAATAAAGAACAAAGTGCCAGAGAGCAAGTCCTCAATCTGTGTTTGTCTAAAACTCTTGGCAGGTGAAAAACTCGACAGACTGAGCAACCCTCGGAGCGTCAAACCTCCAGGACCAAAGCTTGGCGCTGCCATGTCCGGACTGCAGATGCTCCCTGAGTGCACGAGATGTGGCAATGGGATCGTGTAAGTGCTGCTGTGTGCATTGTGCAGCCAGGTGGCTTTCCACCAGCAACACAAGTTAGAAGCTGTAGCAGAATCCTTGAGTCCCTTTTTGCTGTTTTTTTGTTGTTTTTTTTTTTTTAATGGGGGTGCTTTTTTGCTAAGAGAAGGTCCACTAAAATGAGCAGAGGGCTTGAGCAGCTCTTCCCTGAAGAAAGGTTGAGGGAACTGGGCTTGTTTAGCTTGGAGAAGAGAAGGCTCTGG
>JAOWBP010004313.1:14979080-15014113 GCA_028571105.1 Tragopan temminckii
GACATCAGCTGGCACTGCTCGCGGTGGTGCCACCTAGCAGCCACACGCGACACCGCCGCGGCTCCGACCCCAAACCACAGCGTGTTTGCTGTTTGTTTTCATTTGCCCAGCCGTGTTAGTGCTGCATGCCCCCTGTCTCGCCCCTCACTTAAAGGAAGCAGCGTCTGTGTTGTTCATGGAGTTGATATTAAGGATTTGCAGCCGGGGGATGGAGCTGGTTGCTGCTCTGCAGCCCGTGGGGACCTGCAGCCCTTGCCATGTGAAATCCCAGCACATCCTCCCCTGGTGCTGATGCCACTCCCTGTCTCCTCTGGCACCATCTCCAGCCCACGAAGGTTGGCACAGCCTGGACTGCTGCAGCTCATGCACGGGGACATCCCAGCCCCTGCTGCTCAATGGCTGTGGGGTGAGCAAAGGCCACTTGAGCTCCTTCTCTTGGCTATGAACCAACGCCCAGCCCAGAGGAAGGGCGGCCACATGGCATTCCATCCACCAACAGATCCCAGAGAGACATAGTACACTGCGCACCCAACTGTATCTACACTCCGCATCAGCAATCCTTTCCAGAAAGCTGTCTGGAGGAGGAGACCTGGGCTCAGGAGCCAGCAGAATGAGGGCAGAGCTGCCCCACAGGCATCAGCCTTGGGGAGCTTGGGAAGGAAGCACCAGGGAAAACAAGCAGCTGCTGAGCTGTCATGCTGGCACCAGACAGGCAGCCGATGGATTAGTCATAACCAAACTAGATAGAAGCCCAGATTCCAGAGCAAAAGCTTATAGGACAAAAAAATGCATTTCAAAATGGAAGCGTGTGGGGGGAAACTCCACTCGGAGCAGGGAGGTCCCACTGGTGGCACCCTGTGCTGAGTCCTGCGTCACAGCACTGCCATGTCTGGACCTGAAGATTTGGCTCCAGAAGATGGGTTTGCATGAGAAGCACTCTGCAGACTGCAGCAGACCAAGGACCCTTCCCAGCCCATCGTTTACTCCAAACCACCCAGTATCCTGCAGCACCCCTGCAGGACAGGAACCATGCTCATGTGGTTTTCTAAATGGCACAACTCGCCCCAAGGGAGAGGATCAGGGTGATGAAATCAGGCACCCCTGCATCCCCTTGACCTCACAGAGACCAACTCGTCTGATACTGATTCTGCAGCATTATTTTGCAGTAATGAAGTGGAAACTGTTTCCTAGTGGTGTGGCCTGCCTGAGATTGTATCTACACCACAGCAGCCACATGCCTGAGGAAATGGAAATGTGAGCTGCATTCTTGCAACACCATTGCACACAGAACTAGATGTCAAAACCTCTCTCCCCTTCGTTGGGGGTTTCCCAAGAAGAAGGTGATTTCCACTGAATGATGCCTTTTTTTCCTTGCTTCCTGTGGCGCAAAGGAAAAGGGCTTGGACAAGATGGTTGGATTTATCTTCTTTCCACATTGTTGAAAGTTGTGTGCTACCCAAGAGGAGAGCTTGGTGGCTTACAGGGGAGGTGTGTGCCCAGCAAGGTGCAGCACAGGACGGGCTCTGCTTGAAGCCTTACCCCTTCCCAGCACCAACCACTGAATTTTCCATCACATGGCCTCCAATCCAAAGGTCAAATAATTTTATCTATATACAGAGCACAAGGAGAAGAAAAATCAGCCACAGCCTTCCGTTCTCTCCCCTCTATCTGCCTCCTCAGCAGCCTAGGGTCACCTTGAAGGCTCTGTGACAACGTTTACGGCAAAGGGAGGCTTTGACACAGCAAGTGACTTGTCATCAACACGCACTGATGGCACACCATGGAAATCAATATGAGCCCAGCAAAACATTTACCTGTGTGACACTGCATGGAAACAGTGCTCAGTGCCTCGGAGTCTGCAGAAAAAGATTTGCCAGGACCCTGAATCAGCATATTGGGAAATAACAGCCATGGGAGCCAGGCTGGGCTCACAGCAAGCTGTAGGAAAGCTCAGGAAGGAACCTGAGGAATCCACATTAATATGGGGTTCTGTGGATTTGAGGGATAAAATTTGAGTGTCTTCATCCATATTTCAAAGCCATGTCCTCTCTGGCACACCTCAATCCATTGCATCAGGCTGCAGAAATGGGCGGAGATGGCCCAGACCCCAACCCACGGACCAGCAGGGTTTGGCTTCACACAGCAGCACAAGGCACATAAATAGCAGTGATAAAAAACAGCCTCATTGTATTGATCCAATGCCAAAGGAAGGAACACCTATAAATAAAAGTTGTATTAATAGATGCTCTCCTTTCTTCTTTCTTGCCGGTAAGAAAGAGCAAAGCCAAGAAGAAGGCCATGGGGACGGAGCATCCCTTGGTATCCTCCAGCAGCTGCCTCAGCTCCCCGCGAGTCAGCCGGGTGCTGCAGCCACGTGGTGATACCAGGTTGGGTACTGGGAACAATCTCTTCCCCAAAGAGTAGTCAGGTGCCGGCACAGCTGCCCAGGGAGCGGGGAGTCACCGACCTGGGCGGCTCCAGAACGTGGAGATGTGGCACTGGTGGGCGCAGTCAGTGGGCATGGTGAGCTGCGCCTGGGGATCTGAGAGGTCTTCTCCTGCCTGAGTGACTCTGCGCTGCTGAATTTTCACGCAGATTTCTCGCAGAAACATAATAACGAGGAAAGGTTTAAGCCTCCTGATGCTCAGCAGCGCTTGGTGATACAAAGCTAACAGTTACACTCTCACTTCTGTAACATCGTATTTCTTTGTCCCTGGCTTGCTCCCAAGTCAGCTTTCTTACATCCGTGGCTATTCAGTTAATTCGGTTTGCCAGTTGTCTTCAAAGCTTTTCTCCTCTTTTCATTACTTAGAAAAATTGGTAATATCCATAGTGGAGTGGAGACAAAAATCAAATAAATGTCTAAATTAGTCCAGAGCAGCAGAGAAAACTGCTGTGCACTGCCTTTCCCCACAAGCAAGCAGAGAAATGTGGGTACATTTACTCCTTCCTTTTGATGGTATCTAACAATTGTCTAAATGGAAAAGTAATAGAGCTGGAGAATAAAAGCAACTAAATATATCGCACTGCACAGCCCAGGCTCTGCCTCTCCCACAGCAGTCAGTGCTCCGTGCCCAGTCCCGGGCATCTGCTTTGTGCCACACACAGAGCACAGCAGGGAGCGTTCCCTATCCTGAGACCTGACCTTCAGGCTGCCACTGAGGGCTCTGTGTCACAGTGTGAGAAGTGGGTTTGGAAATGGGTTTTCCAATCTCCAGGGTTTTCACGTGAGGGACTCAGCTGTAATGTTGTAAAGCCACAACCAAACCATCCCAAGGTGCAAATCTCTGCCCATTGGTGCCCACTGTGCATCCACCAGAGCACCCGGGGTAACAGAGAGCTAGTCTGCACATAGGGAATTAATCATCTTTGTCTACAGCATTATTCCACCAAGGTCAGCATTGCAGACCCATCCTCAATGATTCAAACCCATTGTTAGTGTGCAAGAAATTCATATAAACCCAACAAGAGTGCTGCACTAGCATGTGGTGGACACCACGCATCTTCTTAAGTACATCAGCACGGCTACCATGTTCCCTCAGCAGCACAGAACTGTGTCCAATGGGACAAAGCCACCAGAAGACCAAGACCACATGCAAGAGCAGCAACCACAGGCACACAGCTGCTGGGCTGGACAGGATCCGAGCACAGAGCCACCTCTCTTGGGCAGCCTGATACCTTTGAGGGACAGTGGCAGCACGGGACACCCAGGGCACACAAGGTCAGGCTGAAATCACCATTCACACCAAAATAAAATGGGCGAGGAATTAAGGGAGGCCATGAGCCAGAGCCACACCTGGATGGATGGACACTTGGGGATGGCAGGGCATGCGGAGAGAGACGTGTGGATGTGGCAGGGTGGTAATAACAGGCTGCCCTGAAAGCAGGGAATCACCACGCCTGGAGTTGCTCCAGAATATGGAGATGGGACACTGGAGGGACACGGCCAGCAGGCACGGTGGGATGGGTTGGGGTTGGACTTGGGGATCTGAGAGATCTTTTCCAACCTCAATGGTTCTATCGCGGGGTTGGTCCTGCAGTGGAGACCCCAGGGAGTCATTCCCCACCGGCTCCGCTCTGCTGTTGTCATAAGCAAGACTTCGGTTCCAGTAATGGAGCTCAGAGCAGTCTCTGGGGCTCTGGGCCCAAAACACTGTAACAAACACTCGCCTGCAGCCCCTGAGCCAGCTCCTGCTCTCTGATTCACCTGTGGAATTCCCACTGGGCAAAATTAGCACCGTGTGAGTTTTGTTACAGTTCGGAAGCAGCTGCTTGAAGCAGGGAAAGTGCACTGACTTCAGTGTGAGCCACCAGGATGTTTCCAAAAACAAAGGTGAGATTCAGTTCCCTATTTTTTCATCTTTTTCAGATTTGGAAACATCAAGTAGACATGCACATAAATAATTACAACATGTTTTCCATTCTTGGCACTTCCCAGCAGAAGATTTACCTAATGATGCAAAGCTGTCATTTAAAAATCATTTCCCCTTTGTACTTCTCCTTGGAAGTCTGCTGGTGGATGAAGGGAGAAATAGCACAGGCACCGAGCCATGCCTTTCTGCAGTGAAGATGCTTCAGACTCAAAGGTCCCAGTTTAAGGCCAAACCCTTACACACCCTTACAGAGAAGCACCTCTTTCAGACCCGTGTGGATTTTTTAGTCCAGACCCACTTTGAACCATCACTACCTGTCCACGAAACAATGGGACACCAGTTCAGCCCTGCCCACCCACACGAGCACACACGCAGCCCCACGCGCTGCCCTATTTCACACACCCACTGCAAATAAGCAGAAAGTGCCCTTACACACTGCCAGAGACGGACTGACCAAATAACCCCTCGGGATGCTTTGAAATTATGTAACACACCCAGCCGTTCCTCCAGCCCTCTCTCGCTCTGCCGCACCATCTCATTGTGTGCCATCAGACTGCACGCATGCAGCAGAATATCAAATTTTCACCTCCAAAACCACCCTTGCCGTTCAGCACCGGCTCCCATCCGATTGCATTTCCCCCCTTTTAATCGGAAAGTAATTAAATAGGAATACCCGTGCTGGGAGGCCGGGGAACCGCTCCCAGGGCCGGGAGGGCTCCGTTCCCGGTTAGCCTCGGCCGGGCCGCGCTGCCGCCGCCCCCCGCAGCCCGCAGTCCCTCTCCCGCACCCCGCGGCGGTCAGGGAGGGCTTTGGGGTGTAGCGGGTCGGACACTCACCCAGCAGCAGGCAGCCGGAGCCCGCGGAGCCCAGCAGCGGGGCGAGCATCCCTGCGGCGCGGCCGCTCCCGCCGCGCACTGCGGCGCGCACACTGCGCACCCGGCCCGCACCGGCACCGCGCGCTGCCCGGCATAGGGCGGTATTTTTAGCATCCCTCCTCCTCCTCTCCCCATCCTGGCCAGCCCTCCGGCTCCTTCTTACATCGGGTGAGGCTGTTCGGCGGTGTGCGCAGGTCCCTTCCCCCTCTGAGCACCAGGGGAAGAGGAAAAGGGAGAAACTTTATTCCGCAACGATCGGTATTTTCGCCTTTGGTCTGTGAAATCGCCCCTGAATGGCGACCAGCGCGGTAGCGGTCCCGAAAGCCCGGACCAGCGGAAATACCGACAGCTCCATCAGAATTGCTTGGAGACAGACCGGCATTGCTGCGAGATACGTCAAAACCTTAAAAACACAGCAAATGGCTACATACAAAAGGAGATGAAATGCTTATGCTGGCAAACGGATGGGAGGAGCCAACAGATTTACACTCCTAGCGATTCCATCTCTCCCCGAACAAAGCTGGTTGTAGAAAATTAATCTGAGCTCCATGGCACGAGAAGGGCTTTGCAGAACAAAGCTTTACAACGGCTGTGCCAGCAGCGAGCTCAGATGTCACATCCCCGGTAAGCAGAGCCAGTGGGAAAATGGGTCAGGAGTGGCAAGGAGTGGAACATGCACCGTCGTGTCCTTTTTCTTGAGCAGCAAGCATGACAGATCTGCAGGGCAGGCAGAACCGCAGCAGGCAGCTGCTTAACTCCTTGTGAGCGTGGAGCAAGACGCACCCAAACATCCCCTGCACGTGAGGAATTAGCCCTCATTTATCAATGATCAAAGCTGTCCTGCCCAGAGTGTGATTTCCTTTGAAGACAAAGGCTTTTGACTTTCTTAAAAGTGACAACAGAGCTGATGTAAATGAAGAATTTTCATTTGATGGGCAAAGGCACTTTAAATGTGGTTTCCTTCTGATTCACTTAAAAAAAAAAAAAAGACAAAATTTCCTGCATACAGAAGATCAACATCTGACTAAAACTGATATCACCTGTTAGTGTCACTACTGCCCACTGCTGAAAGCTGTAAGGAAATTGCTACATCCAACAAAAAACTCAAGTGTGCTGCAATGGAGACTTAAGACAACTGTATCTGTATCTTCAGACTTCAGTTCTCATGATAAATGCCTTCACAGACTACAGCAATTGAGACTTCAGCTACACCTGGTCCCAGAAAAATCAAATAAAGTAAATTAAATTGCCTAGCAGCAGAGAAATGATTTTGCCAAGTCCTATTTTATGGCTGTTTTACTTAAAAGCTTTTGTCTAGTCTACTCCTGAAACATTCATTCTTGATAAGGAAGAACATTTCCTTCCCCACTTTGTACCTTCTTCTGTGCAGCAGCTTCCATGCTTTTGAAGGCTGTTAGCACATCTTGTTTTCTGCAAGCAATCTGCATCCCACAGCCACTAGAACTCCCCCCCCAAAGCACCAATGTTATCTGCTGAGCCCTGTCTCTGGGTTCCTGCAAACCTAGATATGACAGTCCTGGAGCTGAAGGCTAGGAGAAATTAAGCTGTCCTAATCACACAGCATCTCTCGGTCTTTCAGGAGATGGACTTAGAAATTAATACCTCTTTAGGGAAGCTGAGGGAGCAGTAGGAACTGATTG
Organism: Tragopan temminckii; assembly: GCA_028571105.1. NCBI lineage: Eukaryota > Metazoa > Chordata > Aves > Galliformes > Phasianidae > Tragopan > Tragopan temminckii. The sequence continues at coordinate 14,985,990 of JAOWBP010004313.1, forward strand.
AAGTCCACCAGCTTCTAGAACTCCACTGAAGTTTACAGCAAAGATTTGTATATTGAGTCCTGAAAAGGACTTTCCTCCTCCTCACCAAGGAGTGAAGGCCATTGACACAATGAAAACCACCTGGGTCCCCTGGTTCTGGCTCTGGGAACCTGCGAGGTGCCCACCTATGCTCTGCAAGGAAGAGCTTCCCTGACCTCATCAGCTCCAGCAGCATCTCCTCCAACCTCGGTGTCAACTAAAAAAAGACTACTGACTTCCTGTGTTTCACCACAAATTTCCTGCCTTTCTGTGAAGTTCTCATGAGCCTTTTTCTAATTCTTGACTTCTGTTTCAATCCTTTGGTAGCTTTTCATTACAACCCAAGGCAAATGTTGCCCAAATGACCATCACAAGGTCCAGCTGAGGAGGCCACTTTCTGAAGCTGCTCACATCTCTAATTTAAGTGCCGTCACTCACTGTTGTCTGTCACCTAGGGTGAGAGCAATGGAGACTTTATTTCAAGATGTGTGAGACACCTGTCACAATGCTGAAATTTTCCACAGTAAGAAACCACACAGAATCCTACTCAGAATTCATGAGTCAAATAAACGTTCCAAAGTGCTACAATTCTACAGTTGGCTCTGTTACAGAGGTCATACCTTTGGCCATCAGGAGATACCACAATGACAGCCAACAGCAGTATTCCTAATACCCAGACAAAAAAAAAAATATAAACAGAAAAGGCCATCCAAGGAATCTGAGCTTACATTCCTCTCTAAGCTATGTTAAGTTTTCCAGTTCATCTCTAACTCTGCTACTACCAGAAGATCCTGCTGCTCTGCTCCTTCACACTCTGGTCTGGGCCATAGGAGACACATGCAATACCACACCTCTGAACAATACTAAAAAAATGTAAATTTGCTCCTGTTCATTCTCACCATTACAAGATTTGTCTAAAAGAAGAAATATTAATTTTTTTTTTCAGTTCTCTTCTGTGTTCATTCAATATTCGAGCAACAAGATTACAGCAGAAGTAACACTAAACAAAAAAAACACTCTTTAAAAGTGCTCCATTTTATTAATTCTTTTAAGAAGTGTGTACTATATTTCAAGCTGCAACTTGCTCAATTTTTATTTCAGGTTTTTCAATCTCTTTTCATCCCCAACCAGCTGGGAAATTGTTACTATGGCAGCACTCAATGAAGTGACTCAGCACTCCCTCACATTTCAGTATCAGCTGTCTGCCTTCCTGGTTTCTTATGATGGTAATCATGCCCTCTTTTCTGTTTCATTACAGAATTATGAGATCATTCTCCCATTGTCTAATTCAGCATTTGTTGAGGAAATCAGTGCAAGAATCTGCTAAGTAAATATCATAAGTATTTGGGATACTATTTAGCTTTCATTTTGTGTTGATCAGAAAGATGCTTGAGCTGCTTCCATCAGCTCTCAGTGTTTCTCTGGAACTACATTACCCATTGCCAGGTGAGCTAGTCTGACATCAAACCACAATATACCCAGCTCCGAAACATCCCAGCTACATTGAGTAAGCATAAACTTTCCCTCCTTTCATTGCAGTTCACATGTCCTTGCTTCCTGTACCTGGGCAGGAACTTTCGTCCTCCTCCTTCATTTACCTAGATCTGAAGTTACATTGATGCCTGGAGTTTTCACCTTGTCTGGTTTTCACTGGTGAACTGAGCACCCAGTTCTCATTACTACAAACAGAACTACTGCTTAGAGGAATAGAGAAGATATATATACACACACACACAGAGATATATATATATTAATCTGTAACTTCGAGCTAACTGGGGAGATGATGAACCCACAGCAGTCATCCAATCTGGCATATCCAAAAATGTAAGAAGGTTTTGATGAATCATCATTTTGAAAACAAGTAATTTTGATAACTGTGGAACCAAGAAAGCCTGTGGCTTTTTGTCTTGTGGTTGCCTTATCCCAGAGATAGAAAGGCATGAGACTTTTCTTGAAGCTGAAGCATTTCCTCTACTTCCTTTTGGCATCTAACTACACAGGTGAGTTTAATTGGCTGGCTCAGAACGTCACAAAACAAATTCATCCTTCCGAGGTGCAGTTTGCCATTGCAGGTATAACAAAAGCTATCTTCACTCTCATTAAGTGTGGTGAAAAATTACCTTTACCTTTTTCACAAATATGTTACAACTTTTTTTTTGTAAGACTGCCAGCCAAAACTCTATACAGCGGAAATTAGGAAATGGGCTAAGATCATAGAATCACTAAGGTTGGAAAAGACTGGGCTCATCGCTGACCCATCCCCACTGTGCCCACTAACCACGTCCCCCCGTGCCACATGTGCCCTCGTTCTCTCAGCCGACGGCAGTAGAGAGCCGGCGCCTCCAGCACCACGGACAGCGACCGCCCCGCACGGGCACAGCCCGTAATTACCGCAGCTGTTAATTACAGAACCCACTCAGCACCCATCACCTCACATAGATTTGCGATAGGCTCCCAGCTGTATTCAGTGTTACATGCCAGAAGGAAGACACACCACCTTAGGAGTGCTTGTTCCATCCATGTCTTCTGCTTCTGCTCCAGATTCCTCAGCCATTTCTTTTTTCTACCTGTTGAAGAGAATACATTTAAGTCCATGCTGTATTTAATAGTGGCCGTCCATACAGAGAAATATGGACTTCTGACTGAAAGTTGGAGAGAAATGAGTGCTTGGAGTGAAGGAGATAGTACATTTACAGGAGGCACAGCACACAGACCAGCACTATTTGGCAGCCCAAATCAATAAGAAGCAATAGGACTGACCTTACAGTAAATCTGAGTAAATCTGTTCCGCATCCCATAGCCAAGAGAACGGTACCAACTGCTTCTAAAAGCTATATAATCATGCTGTATGGTGCCAACTTACCCTCCATGCATGAATTTGACTTAAGAATATCTTGGCTAGATGAAGAGAGAAGCCAAATGTTAGCCTTCCCTGAAGTCAACAGAAGCAATTATCTCCTCTACATGGAACATAGTCACCTAAACCATCCTGATGTTTTGTATTATTGATTTTGATTTCAATTTTTTTTTATTATTATTATTTGTTGACAGCTCTTCTTTAAACTAGACTTGTAACATTGTGCATCAATCCTGTTGGCAAGTACACAGTTACTGTAGGAATACAGCAAGAATCATCTGCTACCTGAAAGACGGGGAGCCAGGAGCCAAGCACAATGCAGCTGACAAGGCAGGCGCCTCACTGTCACAGTGCAGCCCCACAGCAAGCAGGACAGGTCTGGGGTAGCAGCCAAGCACCCAGTCCATCAGCAACCATCTGGTGATGAAGGAAGCCTGAGGTTGAGTCAGGATAAATCCACAGATTACCATCCAAAATCAGCAGGGCTCATGGCCAGAGAGAAGCACGGTTGCAGCTGAGCTGGTGACCAAAACTTCTGCAGTAAAAGCAGGAACTGAAAGGTCTCCAGGCCTAAGCTTAAATGGGCTCCTGGTCTGTGGGCAGGGTGTGAGCAGAGGCCCAGCTGAAGCTGCTCAGAGCCAATGAAGCCTGTTATTGTCCATGGGGCTCCAGCTGGTACAAACTTTCATCAGTAAAGGCTGCATTTCAACATTTGACCCTATTTGGTAAAGTGAGGGTATCGTGTTGTAATTGTTGATTAGCCTGCTTTTATCAGTCAAACTTTCACAATAAAGACATTTTGTTAGGCAAAGACACAAGCAAATTGTAATTCTTGGACTCTGAAGCAATTTACCAAGTGTGAATTTTTAATGCCTCTCATTAATTTCATTGTATTTAACCTATGTGTGACTGTTAGCTGATGTGAATGACTATAGTGACAAAAATCCTTCTGGTTGTAAGAAAAAAAGCTGGATAAGAAAACCTTATTCAATTATTTGCAGGAAAAATCAGTGAACTGCTGATGCAATCTAGGAAAAATAGAATATTTCATTTTGAGAATTCAAAACCCACAGCAGGTATTAGACTAGAAGTGACGTAATGCCCTACTTTATGGATTTGGTTTCTGTTCATGTCCATTTATCACCACCATGAACTCTCTGAACTACTTCTGGCAGGGTGATGCAAGGAGGAGAGTGGGTGTCACTTCTGCTCTGCTGCTGCCCCAGTCAGAGGGCCCTAGCTTCAAAATAAAAGCAAAAACATACAAGAGCTGTTTGAGAACAAATAAACCTTAGTTCAGCTCTTCCTACGTTACAGTAACAAGTGAGGGGACAAGTAGTTCTCTTCTGTTTTTCTCAGAACCAATTAAAATATCCAAGTTGGACAGCGTGGCTGTTGTACCTCACAACCCTATGCTCTGCTGTAGATACATAAGGCAGACGAGATGTTTGTTGTAACCTCTTCTGGTTTAGGGGACACATTTACAGCTTAGACCCAAAGAATGCTGTCAGTGAATGGAAGCAAGAGCTGATTTCTCTTAATGCTGAAGTCAGTAAGCAATTCAGTTGAAGCAAATTATGTTATACCTCTCAGGCTGGGAGTAAAGCATCAACTCCCTTGTATAAATAAATATAAGCATACACTGTAATGACCTTTGTGCTTTCATTACATTTGTTCGCCTTGGGTTTGAATAATGGAGAATAGAGATATCATAATTTGGGTTGTGGCTAACGGGCCACACCTCTTGGATAAAGAAATGACAAAGCCAATCTCTCTTAGCTATGTGAAAATGCCACCTCACAATACGTTAGTTCAAAGGATAGCTTAAATTAATTTTTTGAAACAGATTTGGGGTGAAGGAGTCACAGGAGTATGGCAGTTTCATACCATCTGTTAAACTACCCAGCTCCTCTTTCCCTTCTCCATCAGCCCATGAGCAAATCACAGGAGGGGGAACAGAGAGCCGGAGGCAGATCACTTAGCAACAATACTGCATGTGCGGGCAATGATGCTGTGCTGTGACTATGAAGCCACAGATCATACGTACTGGTGACTCAATGATGTGTTGATCTCATTATTTAAAAAAGGACCACGTTCCTTTGGTGCTCCTAATACAGCACAGAGAAACAAAGCACTTCACTTCCCCTGCCTAGGCAAGAATGGGGAAGGCCCCATGGCTGCTTTTTGCCATCGATCAGTGACCTTGTCAACAGCAGCTGCCTGGCAGAGCATGGCAGTGAGCTTTCTGCTCTGCTTTCTCCTGTAATAATCCTTTCTGCCCCTCTGTTTCTGAGAGATATGCCACCTGCTGTCAGAGCTCAGCAGACACACAATGCTGGGACTGAGCCAACGCCAGGGAAAACAGAAGTCAAAGAGCTGCAGAAAAGGCTGCTGAGAGCACAGCGGAAATGCCGTTTGTGTGACATCGTTACTATCTCACACATTTATTAATGAGTTAGTATACTTCGGTTGCACTGAAATTGAATGCCTTTTAAACAAGAACCCATTGCATTTTTGTTGCAGACAACAAGCTGCTTGGGGTTTTTGTGTTGTTCCTCCACACGCTGTGAGCATGTGCCAGCTTCTTATTTGCATCGATTTAATGAAAAGATGGACAAGGTCGTGTAAGCTTTGTAATAGCAAGGTCAAGGATTCAGGAAACTGTTCTAAACTGAAGACGTGAGGTAGGAATATTTAAGGCTGAGCTCAAACTTGGAAAAAAAAAAAAAAAAAAAAAGGCTGACAAATAATAAATCTTTTATTACCACTCGGAATCAAAATCATATCTCACGGTGGAATGAGATACAGCGTATGGTCTAATAAACTCAAGAGGAATGAATCGTCATTTGAAGTGATTGTGGAGTTCTGAGGAACCTCAAAGTCATGCTCTCACCTGCTCCTGTTTCTCAGGCTTCAGCTATTACCTAAATTATTCCACGGGATGTTGTGTATTCACACCCATTGCTGGTGATTTTCTTAGGAAGGGAATTAGCCACACAGTATCAGGCTGACAGAGCCGAGTTTGAAAATCATGGAGGAACTTGGTTAGTGAAATGAAAAATGAATAAAATGAACAGGAAAAAGGAAAAAAACACCAACTCCTTTCATGTGCTCTCGATGAAAGAAAAACAGAAACAACAAGCAGGCAAACCCTGGGCACAGGCCTTCCCCCAGGTGGCACTGAGGGTTTCTATTTTCAGTTGCCTACACAAATATGTGACAACACAGTGAGGTGGCCGTCGATGCTGATCCGCTTTTATGCCCACAAGCAGGAACATGCCTGAGAAACCTATTTCTCAGTGCCTTAGCTAGGGAATAACAGCCTGACAGCCACATAGCAGAGACTGAAATCTCTTCCCTTTCTTTGTCCTTGAGTGACCTGAGTCTGGCTGACTGATTTTTAGCCCTGTGCCATTCCCAGCAGCCCACCTTCAGGTTGGGGACGGCCCCTCGTGCTGCCCGGATGGTGCTCAGTGATGGATGTTGTCTGTGGAGCTCTGTGGAGGCTCTGAGTCAGAGAGAAAAAAAATTGCTGGTTGTTTGAAATGTGTGGCAGATTAATGGGCCCACTTTTGTTTAAAAACTGTACAGCGTTAGCAGTGAGGTTCCTCTCAGCTGATTCAGATAGGTCAGGGTTCCAAAGGATGTGATTAAACTCCTGGAAAGGGTCTTGCAGCTACTGGGAAATCACGGTGTGGTGTGGGACACTTTGCTGAACATGGTCAGGGTTCTCCATCCGCCAGCTCTCACTGTTCGTGTCAGCAGGGCACCGCAGTTCAAGCAGAACATCCTGCTGGAAACATCCTGCCTGCAGCCAGAGCAGCCCCGCTCCTGCTAAGAAGGCAAAATGTGTCCCCAGGTGAGGGTGGGCTTTGCTATCCCACAGGGTCTTCTATTTTCACTTTCACCCCTGGTTTTGACCAGCTACAAAACAAAGGAGTGGAGGGACCCCAGGCTAGGAGAAAGACATTGAGGTGCTGCGGTTTGTCCAAAGAATGGACAATGCAGCTGTGATGGGTCTGGAGCACACATCCTATGGGGAGCAGCTGGGGGAACTGGGGTGGTTCTGTCTGGAGAAGAGAGGGCTCGGAGGAGACCTCATTGCTCCCTACAACTCCTGAAAGGAGGTGGTGGTGAGGGGGGGTCAGCCTCTGCTCCCAGATAACAGTGATAGGGTGAGAGGGGACGGCCCCAAGCTGCACATGGGGAGGGTCTGGTTGGAAATTGGGAATAATTTATTCTTCAAAGAGCGGTCAGCACTGGCACAGCTGCCCAGGGAGTGGGGATGTCACTGTGCTGGAGGTGCTCCAGAGCTGTGGGCATGTGACACTGGGGGATGTGGTCAGTGGGCACGGTGGGCTTGGTTGGGCTTGGGGATCTGAGAGGTCTTCTCTAGCCTGAATGGCTCTATGATTTCCCCAGTATAACTCATGATGCTTTTCAATTAGCCACTTGAATTAGAACGATGTAATTCCTATTTCCTAGCAGACAGAGAAGGGGCAATATTAAAGCAAAATGAATGTTCACTGTATATTCACCAGCTCACAAGGCTGGAAACTGTAGCTAAGTCTCCATAAATTGAAGAAGCCCAGGGAAATACACATAAGAAGAACGTTGTCCTTCTCTGAATGTTACCCGTAGGTAAGTCAGCTGCCTATGAGAAATTCATTTTGATTTTGCTATGTAGTTCCATGAAAAAATGGATAAAGAGTAAACATCATCTGTGATTCAGTTTGAAAGGTGATATTTCTTCCTTACCTTAGCTCTGAACTATTTAAGAAAATAACAATAAAAGAACAAAAGCAAGTAACACCTATTAAAGACAGCATTTCCTCTAAGGACCGAACTCTCAGACCGTGGCCTTTCCTGCAGCTGGTGCTGAACTTGGTTCCCTGCATGGGAATGCACCAGAGCAGCGCTGGGTGTCCTGGGATGCGTCAGCAGCCCCCACACAGCCTCAGGTGCTGAATCCCACTGGCTTTATCAAATGTGACGATCTCCCGTAATGCACTTCTGAAAGTTGCACCTTTCCCCCATTTTTTCTGCAAGCCTCACACACTGCCTGTTAATTGCAGTTGCTGAAAGACTTACCAACATGTATTTTCCACACTGATCGAGTGGTTACCTTAATGCAGTCAGACAAGTTAGTGACTTCTAAGAATAGAACTCAGGAAAGAAGTTGCTTAGTAAGACTGAAAACACAAAAAATGTCTTTTTTTTTTTTTTTGAAGTCTCCATGGCCTTATGCAGCACAGCTCACCCAGCTCCTGACTGTGCCAGAGAAATGTGGCTCTGCAAGGTGTTGTGCTCAGGATTTCTGTTTTACTTGATAAAACCTCAAACTTAGATAGGAAGAAGCTGCCCGAAAGGACTATTAAGGATGCAAAGCAACTGCCTGAAAGTTGGGAAACGCCGAAATAAGAGAATCCACGCAGCCCGAAAATGGCCAACCCTGAGCAAAGCAGGAGGCTTCCTCAGAAAGAGGGAAAAAAAGGATTGATTGTTAAGAATTTTGACACTGCCCTGATGGTCATCAGACTCTCATCATCAATTTGAACTGTTCTGCATTTATTATGTAAAATCTTTGTTGTTGTTGTTGTTGTTTTTGTACAAAAATTGACCTTCTCTGCCAGATCTGGCTCTGGAGCTTTGTAGAGTTGTGCCTGTGGGCCCATCCTGGTCATGGGTTCATTTTGTTCCCCAGCACTATGGGCACTGTCTCATATTCCCACAGTGCCAACACAGCCATCTCAAGCTCACAACATGGGAGTATCCATAAGCACAAGACCTCGCTGTACTTTTTTGCATCCAGCTACCACCATAGCACAACAAACAACCAAGTCTGACAAAATGAAAATAGCCAACATGAAAAGCAGAAACAGCGAATGAGTTCCTCCGGTGGCTGCTGAGCTGATGGCAAAATGCCATCGGGGCTGCGTGGGAGCAGAGCCTGCCCACCGCGGGCTCCACTCGAGACTGGGATCAAGAGGGATCGCAGTGAGGCATCTGTGGGGCACTGGGAGTCCCTCACCAACCCGTTAATACAGCAGGCTGTGGGTGAATGATCTATTGCATCGAATTGCATCAGACCAACAGCTATGGCTGAGGTGTGACTGCCACGGGAGCACAGCTAGAACCTTCCATAGGGCCCGGAATTCGGCCGCGCCGTCACAGCGCTGCGTTCTGTAGATTAGATCTCATGAGGGCAATGCTGAGAGCACTGAGAAGCACTTGCTATCTGTCCCTGTGGTTTGTATGACGATACACCTGCAAACCTTCCATAGAAGGCTGGAAATGAGATCTATGCAATATAAATCAGTTTTCTGACACATATATTTCTGTTTCTCTGTTATTCACATGGGAATTTGGCTGATGAAGCATAGTTAAGAGAATTATTTAATGGAGATCACCCAGTAGCCAGTTTTGACGGCTCCAGGAGGAAATTCACGTTGGTAGACACATGCACATTTGGAAATAAACCACTGGAAGAAGAGTAATCCAACTGGAGTTACTGAGCACAGGGGATACCCTCCCTCTTGGAGAAGCTCACTTCAGAAAGTGAGTACTCCACACATCTATTACATCTTCAGCTCAGCTTCATGAGCAGCTGAATGTGGGGAACTCAATCTCTCAGAAGATCTGTGCTGCATGCGTGTGGTCTGTCAGCAGCCCATTGATTCATCTGCATATTGGCATCATGTTTCCAGTAACCCATCGCTGCGGAGGAAAGCAAACACCTTCCTACATGGTGGCTTGTCATGGACAGTGATGACAGCTGGGGGAAAGCTCAGCTGGGCCTTGGGTTATGTACTGAATCATTAGGGGATTGTTCTGCATTTACCGATAGCATAAGATTAGTTTAATTTGCCAGTTTCGGAGAAATTAGCTTCATCTTGATAACGTGAAATTCACTTTGGCCACCAATGACCGCACATAAATCCTCCTCTGCACCACTCTCCGATATACATCAATAGCAAGGATTTGCAACAGGTTCACAGTTTCCAACACATAGATTTTGTAGAGCAGACCTGCAGACTTGTACACTGTTTCGTAAGGACTCTGTGTTTTCACGCACTGCTGGAGTTTGCCTACCAGCTGAATGCTCACTGTTCCACAAAATATGGCTTTAACTGCCAATACCACGCATCTCGTGGGCCAACCTACAAGGGGCATTTGTAGACGACCATCTGTACACTGGCACCATAGCCTCTGTATCTGGGTTACGTTTCTGAGGCTCTTCCTTTAACACCAACACACAGCTGTTCTTACTCATCTGCTGCAGAAATTTGAAAAGGTTCTGTCAGCCAGGATGTACGTGGGAGATCTGGTCAACAAAGCGCCCAAGTTGAACCGTCTTGTGAAAAACAAACAAACAAACAAAAACCATCAAAAAATGTTTAGATAAGGTAGCCATTGTAGGGTCTGCAGGGCGTGATGGCACTCTGCCCTTCCCAGTCCCCTTGCAGATGAAGAAGAAGAGCAATGGGAATCGTGGCAGTGCTCACATGTCTGCACTGCCTGGGGATGTGTGCTTCAGAAGTCAGTGGCAACCTGGGGCATCTCATGCTGTCCTAAAGGATAGCTTCTTACCAAATGGAGAGACTCCACTGCGTAGGTTTTCGCAGGAATTTGTCCCACCCTCAGGTTTAATTTTAAAAAAATATCATGGACTATTTGTATCATAAACCTGGCTGGTCCTTCTTAGACTCGGGTTTGATGTAATCTTACGAAAAGTGAGAAAAACTGGAAACTGCAGGCCGCTGAAATCAGCGAGGTGCCATGGAAAGACAGGGCTCCATGTTCAGTGCTTATGGAGCAAAGCAATCAGAACAAACCGATACAGAGCGGCCAGGCAGCAGCACAGGGTCACAAACACCAGCAGCACCGGCCCGTGGGGTTTGGTGTGCGTGCCTCTCGTGTTTGGTGGTGAGGTTTTGTTGTCAGGGTTTTGTTCTGTTTTTTTTTTTAATCTTTCAGACTATAAATAGGCACCATCCCCCGGGAATCACACACAGCTGTCTGCTGTGACAGCAACTTCTTCTGTCCCACACATCCCTGGAAACGCCCCCGTGGTGTGAAGCCCTTCCCTGATGGAGCCCTTCCCCGATGAAGCACTTCCTTCACAGCCGTGATGTTGGCTCCAGACGTTGTTTTTCCACCCATATCAGCCCAGCTATGTGCTTACTCTAACAATCTAGACAGAATCCAACAAAATAATCACCAAACTCGCAGTCCCGACGTTTATCTCAGAGGGTCGCCCCAGAGTGCAGCACTGGCTGATGTTTTTTCTGGCCAGCATCTCGACTGTACGACAGTGTGAGTAACTGTCTTGTGCTGCTGCTCTGCATCACTTGCTGCGTTTTGGGCATTTTATTAATAGATTTGATATCGCCATGAGTTTTCCTCCTGGAGCACTCTTTGAGCTCCGCACAGTCCCTCTCCAGCCTGAAAGATTGCCCGAAACACCAAAAATCTCATCCCAAAATATGCATGACCATGACAGCTGCACCAAAAATCTTGGGAATTACCAAGGAGGTGTCACTGTTCAGGGTGGAAATATGGAAGGAATTATTGAGCCGGGCTAACAAAGTAATAAAATGACGAGGAAACAGTTGCTCAGAGCTGGAAACTACCCCTTAGGTGGAACCCTACAGATATGGGGGAGTGGTGAGGTGGATGGAAGAAAGTGCACTGATGCTCTGAATTGATAATACGTTAACCTGAGAGATGTGCTTTCTACTTTTCCCTCTAGCTTTACATTTCAAGCAGTCACAGCGTTGCCTACAAAGCGCTCATCCTTGTGCCACCATCCCCACGCTACAGCAGGCAGAATGCAAGTTGCTCCAAGAGGGCTGACATTTCAGGAGATATACATAATAAAATTAATGAAACATGTCCTAGGAATGAGAGAAAAAAAAGCAAAACTTATGTGTGGATTCAGCGCATCAGTACTGTGGGAGCTGACCCAAGGGGAGCACTGGGTTTCCCAGCCTGCAGGGTGCCCAGGATCCTGCCTGCAGGCTGAGGGAGCTTTGCACTGTGGTTCATCCAGAGTAGAGCTGAAACAAGCAGGAGTGAAACAGATCACAACAACGTATAATGTCTGGGGAAAGTTGTTTCTCTCTGGAGGCGGGTTAGTGGGAAAATATCTATTGAAAATTTGCCCAACGCAACATCCATCTCTAGTAAGAAAACAATGGGAAAATAAAACCGCACTGTTTGGTACCTAATTAAGTATGACTGCTCAGAAGAGCAGATCTGCAGCAATTCCCCATTAGCTTGGAAAGCCATGCTGAGCCCCTGTTGCGGGGCTGCTCCAGCCCTACAGCTTGTCATGATTTAAGTTAGCAGTACCAGAGAAAAGAGCAAAGAACATCCCCAGAAAAGAAAGCTGTGGATGGCACTTTAAATAAAACATGGAAATAAAACACAGCACACAGCTGCTCGGTGCCCAGAGCCACGTGTAGCCCAGGAGAGGAGCAGCTCTTTACCAAGAGTGCTGTGTCCACATCAGACCCTGCTGTGGAGCCCACCTAGGGACAGCTGCTCCATGAAAGTCATATTGTGCTCACAGTCCAGCAGGCTTCTGAATCATTGTTTATCAAATTCCCCCACCGCTGTTATTAATTAGCTTGTCCAGTGCACCAGCAGCTCTGCCCACATTAAAAGAGATCTGCCTGCTGCTCTCCTGCAGTTTGGGGACGGCTGCCTGCCTGGCTGGAGGGGCACTCAGCGCTGACTGTGGGGCTGGATGGGACAGCACACGGCAGGAGGGGCTGGAGCTGGAGGCTCAGGTAACCATCTTTCCTTCTGCACACTTTTCCTACTGCTGTTCCACCCAGAGAGCCACGATGCTGTGCCAGAGCTCAGCGCTGCTAGCTGTGGGCAACCCAACCTGAGCCGGTGTGCTCCTGAACCTGAGATGTTCCAGATGTATTCCAGACTTCATTCATTCATTCGTTCATTCATTCAGACTTCACTCACGGAATTCCGTGTAGTAGAAACTGTGCAGAATAATTGCAGCAGTTTTAAGAGAAATGTCCAAGACTGTTGAGGAGCTCCACCCCAGGCTTCTGGGGGAGTCTGTCCAGTTTCTTTCTTCCTTCAAACTTTTAAAAGTGCTGAGGAATTAGTATAGAACAAGATGTCGTTCTCTACTGTCTGTCTCTGTGCATGTCTGCCTACGATCCACAAACAGGTCCTCTCCTAACTTCACACACGCTTGCACTTTCTTGCACCACTTACTCCACTTAGACCTTATCTGCACTAAGGGGTTGGAAGCACGGGGTGCGAAGCGGTTTGGGTACAGTATCCACAAGGTTGCCCTCGGTGTAGAAAATACGTAGACTCTTAATCATTTGAAAAAACCAGCAGATTCCATTCTTCAGGTAAATCTTCCCCGCCTCCCCTTCAGCATGAGCATGTTTGTGGTGAGATATTAATCATTTCCTCCTGCCAGCAGTGTGTATATAAGAGGAACCCGGGGCAGAGCACACACAGCTCACACCGAAGCACAGCTCCACGATGCTGGCCCAGCTCACAGTTCTGCTTGCCCTCGTGGTGCTCTGCAGCCCTGCACCCACCAGCACACCCCTCCACTGCTCCACGGTGTACTCCATCATTGAAGAAGTTCAGAGCGACGTGAAGAACAAAAGAGTGACCATAGCAGTAAGTTCCTCTCGGTGCCTTGCACCTGGCTGCCTGCTGTCCCAGGGTTTGTTCCAAGGTTGCTAACTGCATTTTCTCTTCACCAGGATTCGTCCTCGATACCCAGGGACGTCAAGGTAAGAAACCACATTTCTTATCCTTGCACTGGTTGCCTCAGCTCCCAGATTTCCTTTCTGCTTCACAACTTAGATAGCACTACATTAGCTCCAGAAATATGGGAAAGGTATCGCAAGAGCTCACAGAGAGATGCTGCTGCTGTGGCATCCCAGCTAGTCTATGCAGGCAGAGGTCTCACGAGGGCACAGTCTCCTCGCTGTAGCCCCAGAATGCAGTTTTATCTCATAACTACTACTGGGGCTACACCCCACACAGACCCATGGCTGTGCTCTCCCATGACCCCTTGGAAAAAGGCATTTCCATGGAGATGAGCAGTAGAAGTGAGAGGGAGGAGCCCATCTCCTGTAGGAGAGGCAAAGAACATCAGTGCCTCCTGCCTCTGGGGGGGACATCTTCAAGCACCCACCAGCAGCAATTGTTACGTGCATTCCACCAGGATGATTCCAATGTGTTTTCAGCAGAGATAGGACAGCAAGAACAGAGATAGGATTGCTCCTCCCTTTCCTTGAGGAGCATTTCCCCATTGAACCCCTGCAGGCTGCAGGGCCCTGGCAGCACCTGCAGCTCTACAAGAGGCAGCAGGGCTGCCTGTCTATAGCATGCTTCCAAACCAACACTATACATTTTATTACCATTTTCTAAATTTGATGTCCAGTAAATTTCTGAATAGAAAATCGGGTGTTGTGCTTGGAAACACGGCTCCGAATCCTATAGGTTATTGTTTTGGATGGGTATATCTGAATTCCTGGGATACAGAGCACAGTGCACGTGGTCCTGATGTATCACACAGCTGTTGAAAACAATCGTATGCTTGCTCTTTCAGGATAAAACCTGCATGCGCGACAACCTGAAAGTATTCATGGAGTCCTTGAAAGCAAACCACACGGAGAATAGAAAAGCCATCTATCAGCTGAGCATAGTTCACGAGTGTGAACACCTCTTCTTGAACATAGTCTCCCCCCAGGTAAGCCTGGTCTCGTGCTGCTCAGCTGCACGCATCTGTGAGCGCTCTCCAGGGTCAGCTCTGCAGGGACACGATGCCTGGATGGGCACAGCTCTGCCTGCTGCAAGCACTAGACATCTCATGTCATAATTGATAAGAAGGGTATCAGTAGGCATTATAACCTCACCTGATAATTAGTAAGATGGCTAGGAGTGCCCACTTTCTGCTTCGAACACTACGCTCTTCTACGTGCTGCTGCTTTCACTGCTGTAATCTCGACTGCCAGAAAGATAAAGATGTGAAAACCAATCATCCCTGGGCAGCAATGGCAGCAGAGATCCATCTCAGGATGTGCACTGTGGCCGTGCCCAGCGCTCTGAGTGGAATCAGCACAGCCACAGCCCCGGGGCACAGAGAGCTGCCCCGAGGAACACACAGCTCTGTGACAGCCATACCCAAGGCACTAAGCTGTGCTCTCCGTTTGTTTTTCAGGCTCCTGATAAGGAATGTAGAACTGCACAAGTATCAGGGGACAAATTCATGCAGAGATTCACAGTCTTCTTGAACTACCTCTCAGAAACTCTATAACAAACCTAAAGAGAAGGACTGCACCGAACCCAGGAAGAAATGCAGAACCATAACTCTACAACTGAAAATGTGATTCTACTCTTAACTTATTCTCAGGAATATTGATGATATTTATAGACAGATATGTATATATATATATGTAAAAGTATGTGTGTTTTTATATATTTATATAAATTATATTAAGAGAGTCCTCTCTAATGACTGAAACACACTGCTCAGTCAAAAGACTGAAATATTTTAAATGAGATTTAAGTATTTTATACGGTCATACTAGTTTAACTCACGTCATATCAGTCCGTAATGAAAAATGTTATTTATTTATTTATATTTATTTATTTATTTTTCTTCATGGATACTTTGAAATAAATTATTTATTGTGACAACGATGCCCTTACATTGGTTCTCTGAGATACTGCTGTGTGTTGGTGTGTAGGGGCAGTTCCCTTCCCCCTTCCCTTATCAGTGCCCAGGCACATCTGTGGGGCTTGGTGTTGCTCAGAGCTGGCCAAAGATGCCCTGTGGGGCGGGGACAAGGACAGGGATGGGGACAAGGGTGGGAACAAGGCCAGCAATGGGGACAGGAATAGGGACAGGGATGGGAATGGGGACAAGAATAGGGACAGGGATGAGGAAGTGGATGGGGATGTGAACGGGGTCAGGAATGGGGACAAGGATGGGGATGGGGACAGGGACAGGTGCCGCTGGGGCCCTTGCTGGCAGAGGCAGCCCCAAGGCTTCGCCTTCCTCCTGGCCCCAGGAGCAGCTTTGGGCAGAAGGTTTCAGCTCCATCCTAAGCCCTATCCGTGCTCCCAACCGGGCATTCTGATCTAAATTACTTTGATGAATAACTTGAACCTCTGCCAGATTTATTTTTGACTAAGCAGTATGATGTCATCCAAATGTAATCAAATTCTGGACAGTGCAAACACAAACACTTCTCTGTCAATCCCAGTTGCTTTCCCTTGGTTGTCTCAGCTGACTGGAGGAGTTTCCCACATCCCATATGAGCTGACTTATTGAACTGAATGAGGCAATACTTGTTTTCCAAATTGTTTAGGTATCCATGGCTATGGGAGGCACTTGGAAAATGAGTACACTTGTAAATCTATGTCTGAGTTAATATTTAATAAAATTATGTTCAAGAGGAATGTAACTGCCCAGGCTGGGCTGTAGGGATGCATGCCATGTGTCACATGTATTGACACAACCATTACTAAACATTTGTAACCCTTTACAAAAGTAAATGAATCTTTCCAGAAATAAATCTTCCAGAATTCAGTGCTTTTTCTCTCCAAGGGGTTGCTTCAGAGATCCCCGTCACTCAGAGGGGAACACAGCACCAGGTGGGATGGACACACGGATGCTGCGGTGCCCACCTGTGCCCCCTGGCAGCTCTCCCAGCAGCCCAGGGCACTGCAGCAGGCAGGGGGCACTGGGGGGACAGAACCTGCTGGCAGCTCCCCAAAGCCACCAAACATGCACCTCAGAGCAGTCAAATACAGAATGCAGTGCACAAAACCCCCAAGAGGTGTTGGCTCCTCGTGGACAGCTCTGTGCAGTGGCCCCAGACAGATGGATGAACAGACGGATGGATGGACAGACAGATAGATGGATGGACAGACAGATGGATGGACAGATGAACAGACAAAAGGTTGGACAGAGCGGGTGGGTGGATGGATGGGTGGATGGATACGAATGGATGCATGGACAGACTGATGGACAGACTGATGGACAGACTGATGGATAGACTGGTAGATAGACAGATGAATGGACGGAAGGATGGACAGGCAGATGGACAGACGCATGGATGGGCTTATGGATGGACAGACAAACAGATGGACAGGACAGGTGTTCCCTCACAGCAACCCAGCAAAGCACCACAGTCACCTGCACAGGGTGTGCACTGCATTCCCACCAGAGCTGGATGGCTGACACTGAGCCATGGACCTCTTCCCTAAAGCAGTGAAACAGGGAGAGAAAGCCTGGCTGCACCCCATGCATTAAGCAGCACAATCTCTGGTCCTTAGTGATCTCATTGGCGCTACAAAGATCCCAGCAATAACAAGAATCACCCCAAAGAGACTCCTGCTGCTACCGAGTGTCAATGGATTGAATTAGCAATGAAGTGTTTAAATTTTCATGGGCATTATTTTAAATCCTGCCTGAATATTTTACACTGTAATTCATCCTTCAGATAAATGGGAAGCTGTGGGTTCACAGGCATGTGAAAACAAGAAAAATTGCAATGTTTTAAGTAGAAAACATTATTCAAGCTCAGCATTCCCAGCACAGCAGTCCAGAAAATTCTGAGAAGCACAAAAGAGAAAAGTGAAGCGTTAATAACCAAAGTCAGCACCAGACTGGCTCCAGATGGACACAGGCTGAGTGTTGCCCAGGCAGCAGACAGCTGGAGCAGCACCTGCAGGACAGACCCAGACCCCATGGCAGTGATGCTCTCAGGATGCAGCCCTTTTCTCCCCACCACCTCATGGGGCTCCAGCGTGCCTCAGCCCTGAGAAAAACCCAGCTCTACCAGTGTTTCCAGAGCCCTGCCCTCAGCTCCCATCCCACGCCAGCTCATCAATAACCCAAATATCACTAAGCCCATTGGCAGACTGATGTGCAAACAGAGGTGCAGGGGCTGCCCAGCCTCAGGCAGACGGCACACTCACGTCGCTGGCGTGGTTCCACCGATGCGTGGAGCACTGATGCCACATTGCTGCCTCATTGCTGTAACACTGCTGATAAGAATCTTGCATCGTAAAGCCCAGTGAAGCGCACCTGCCTTCAGACTTTGCCTCCTGAGGGCAGCTGTAGACCTGCTCACATGGGAGAGCTTTGCTGTGAAGTTGTTGTGTTTCATACATCCCCAGCGGGAAAGGTGTGCACCTGTTCTGCATAGTGGAAGGGACTTTGAGGTCATGATGCAGCAGTGCAGGTCACTTGCAAGGAGTGCACTCAGCTTTGGGAGGCTGCTGTTCATTTGATGAGAGAGGAGCTTCTCACAGTAACATCTGCTCTGGTCTTGCAGGACCAGACCCAGCCACAACCCCGAGGCCGTGCCATGCATCCTGGTGCCCAGGATGCCGCTTCCCATTGCAGCCTGGATCACATCCCCATCATACAGAGCAGTGCTGTCCCAACTCCCTGCTGGAGGGTCCCTGGGGCAGAGCTATCCCTCTGCTCCATCCCTTCTCCCCTCCTCTCCTGTCCAACACTGCTCTGGATGATGTCTCCTAACCTGAAAGAAGGGACAGTGCCTCAGGGGTGGCATCACCCTCCTGATGGAGATGAGAGCGCTGTCACAGCCAGGTGAAGGCAGCTCGACTCCGTCAAGTTGCGGTCAGCTGCTAAATCTGGATTCATATTCTTCAAGAGAAATTCCCCTTTTTCTTTTCTTGAAGGATTTGGTGGATTACTCATTCTCCCTTATTATTTTGTTCCTATTTTATCTTCATCTTTTATTAGTCACTTGTCAGAACTCATAAATTATTTACATTTTCTGCCAAATGTTATCCTGCCTTCACACAATGGTGTTTGGAATACAGCCCTTTTCTCAATAATACGCGGTAGTTTTGCAACTGAGAAATTAATTGTCCCTTCCTGCCAGCGCACTCTCAGAGCCAAATGTGAGATGGTCGGTGGGTGGGGCAGCGTGCTCAAAAACACCATTACAAATTGTTTGGGTCATCTGCAGAGTTTCAGACTGTGCCTTCTCCGGCTGTGAATCACTGCTGTTAAACGCTGCCCGGCTGCTCGCCTGCGCTCCAGCCAAAGGCTCCGCACACCTCTGAGAGCAGCAGCAGGACTGCAAGAGGTGAGGGTGCTCCCAAGGAGCACAGGGGTTCCCAGGGAGCTGGGGCAGCACGGAGCTGAGCCTGGAGCTGTGTGCCAGCCTGCTGCCACTGGGGCTGGGCAGGCGCAGGACGTGCTTGTGAAATCTCAGTTTTTGGAATTCAACACTGGTACAAGCTGCCCAGGGGGGCAGTGCTGCCCATCCCTGCTGACAGCACAGGTCAGGCTGGGGGGCTCTGAGCGCTGAGCTGTGGGTGTCCCTGCTCACTGTAGGGAGTGGGACCAGATGGACTTAAAGGTCCCTTCTGACCCAAACCGAGATATGAATCCATGAAACTCCAAATTTCTAATTGTGCCTGAAAAGCGAGGAGCTTTGGCCCTCCAGGACAGCACCTCTGAGCAAGCAGGGAAATTTCCCTTGCTTTCCCCAAAGCTGGTGAGCCACAGAAAAAGCCCATGAATCCAAAGGCATCCAGACCTGCTAATCCCCCCTAAGAGAGGCTGTCCGGGCACAGCCCCCAAAACTAAGGCAATGCAGGCAGGGGTCCAGCAGCCAAGATGCGACAAATGAGTTGGCCTTGGACTGATTTCTGAGCTCACTCCTCTGCATAACACTCTCCTGGCAGTGTAAAGGAAGGGCATGCCACTGTGACTCACAGGTATTTTTTGGAGTAATCACAGAGGAAGCCATAAAAAACAAGGGGAATGCCTTTCCATTAATGAAAAAGCCGTCCTGTGCCCAGCGGTTATCCCAAGGCTCGCAGCCCTGCGCGTGGCTTCACCCGGCTGTGCTGTGCTCAGGCCTGCTTCCAGGAACAGCTCACTCTGCAGACACCAGACAGGGACCAGCAGCTGCAGCCAGAGCACGGCATGGGGAAGGAATGTCTTCGGCTGGGAGCGGGGCTGCACAGCTGCTGCAGATGCGTTGGCTGAGCACAGTCACCGGTGGCGACGATTTTACTTTCTGCTGTTTCTAAACAACATTAGAGCTCCCCTTGAGCTGCATGGGGAAGCTCGGTTTCCTTCATCCTGCAGGGGCAGACCACAGAGTTACAATGCTTTTAACTCCTTGCAGTGCTGAGACAGGAAGGTATCGATGCTGCTGTGCAGAATGTGCTGCAAACGCTATAAATGCGTTTCGGCCTTCTACATTCAGGATGAGTGGAGATGCACGGGAGGGCCAAACAGGGGAGCCAGGAGTCCGTCACATCTATCTGGATGTCCAGGAGTGCTGCTGTCAGCTATCAGCACGGGGAGAAGCACAAACACCTACAGGTTGCACAAGAGCACATAGATAGAAGCTTGATGCGAGTGTGAGGAGGTTGATCGGAGGAGCAACCTTAGTAACACAAATCACAGGACATTCAGGGATGGAAGGGACCCATCAGGATCGTTGAGTCCAACTCCTAGTTCCACACAGGACCACCAAACAAAAATCAGACTTGTTCATTTTCCCTTCATATTTTGTTATTTTTTTTCAGTTTCACAGTGAATTTTCTGTTTGGCTTTCAGATAATGCTTAACGGGCCCAGTCTCCTTTTTGCTTATTAACTGAATTCTCCATTCGGGGAGGACCCGGGTATTTCAGATGGCACTGCCCAGTGAAATCATATCAGTGAAATCACATCAGTGAAATCAGATCGGAGCCCCACGTCGCCCTCACACAATCCTGCCCGGATTTTTTGGCGGAGGTGGGGTTGGCCGCAGCGCTGCTGGGAACTCCCCGTGCCCTCAGAAGCATCCCACAGAAGCATCCCCGTGCTACAGAAAGGAAAGAAAGGTCAGCTCCGATCCTGCCATGAGATGAGCAGAGTGGCCACAGTGGTTTCTGTTCTGAATGTTTGCAAATGAGTCAGCGTGTTAGAGGCCAACCCTAGGTGTACGCACAGCAGCACACTGCAAGTTCCATCCTCCTTTCTGATGCTATCATGTCTTTCTTTTTCCACCCTGGCTGCAATCTAAGAATGTATTTGCATGTCATTAGCTGCTATAAAAAGAATAAAGAGAACAAGGTGGGGTTCCAACCAAGCAGTTCTTTTTTTTCCAACAGTAAAGGTCCATGCTGCCCACTCCTTTCCCTTCTGCCCTTCCTGCAGAGACTCATTTCTTCAGCCAGCTGTGAGATGAGCATCAGTTCCCACTGCCTCCTCCAAGGGAAGAGATTCCTCCACACCTGGCTATGATCAATGCACAGAATGTGCACTCATCCGCCTGAGACCTGTGAATTCTCTTTGAAACAAACTTTGTTTTCTCCCCGCCAACCTCAGCAGGGCTGGCCACGCACAGTTACTCCCTTTCTCTAGCAGAGCAAATGGAGGAGAGGGCTGAGCCAGTGGTTCTGCTTCCCACCGTACGTGATGCATGGCCTCTGTGGACTCTCTACAATCAGAAGAGAGTTTTCTTTAAAGAAAGCAGATGAGCATTGTGGGGATGGGTGTTCCTCACTGAACGGATGCAAACCCCTTTTTGCGTGTGAGGCGAATCTGGCCTTCCTCTGCTCATCACCAAAGTAGTGCAGCGGCTCAGCCTCAGCTGTGGGATAATGCCACTCTGCTGACTGCAGGGAAAGTGGGGAGGCAGTGTCAGGAAACCAGTCCACACAGCATCAGAGTCATGTGGGCAGGGAGGACAGGCTACTCTGCACCCCATGCCTGCTTCCAGAGGGCTTGTGCAGCCCACCAGCTTGTAAATGTGAGTGGTGGGAAACATTAAGGAATATTAATTAAGGGAGAAGTATAGAATCACGTTACAATTTGGGTTGGAAGAGACCTTTAAAGGTCATCTCATCCAACCCCTCTGCGACGAACAGGGACACCCACAGCTCCATCAGATGCTCAGAGCCCCTCCAGCCTGACCTGGGATGGGGCACCACTGCCTCTGTGGGCAACCTCTGCCAGTATCCAATCTAGACCTCCCCTCTTTTAGTCTGAAATCATTTCCCTTTGTCCTACCACACAGACCCTGCTAAAGAGTCTGTCCCCTCCATTCCCACAGCCCTTTTAGGTACTGAGTGGCTACTCTCAGCTCTCCCTGGAGCCTTCTCAGCCCCAGCCCCAGCCTGTCCTAAAGGGGAAGTGCTCCATCCCTTGGATCGTTTCTATGGCCCTCCTCTGGACGTGCTCCAACAGGTCCATGTCTGTCCTGTGCTGAGGACTCCACATCTGGATGCAGCGCTCCAGGTGAGGTCTCCCAGTGCAGAGCAGAGGGGCAATAAATGAGTGTTACTTTGAGTAATCATAATAACAAATAGAGTTCATGTAAGCATGAAGGTGTGGGTGATGTTTAGGTGGCTTTATCTTGTACCAATACTTTCAGCATCATAAAATTGCTTCAGCTCCTGAAAGCAAGATGGGCTCAAGCATCTGAATTGCATAGCAGCCACTGAACTTCTGGGGGAGTCTTTATTTTAGACACATGTAGTTTCCCCTGGCAGATAAGAAAGTAACAGCTTCCACTCTACAGGTGACTTCTCGCCTTCAGCTTGAGCTTCTTTGTGGTGAGGTATTAATCATTTCCTCGCACGGCGCACATATAAAAGGAAGCCAGGATGCAGCCATACCCAGCCCACGAGAGGAGCGCGGTGCCTCGCCACGATGCTGCTGCTGCTCTGCCTGCTGCTGTGCTGCTGGGCCCCCAGCTGCCCCAGCCCTTTGCCGCTGGTCAAGGGCTGCCCCACCAGCTCTCTCCGGAAGGAAGTCATTCAGGATGTTCAGAGACTACAGGTTCGCCTGTTCTGTTTGCTTTTTGTTGCACGCCTGAGTTTTTGTTCTGGCGGAGCATCTGCTAATGTGGTTTTTTAACAATCTCTTGCAGGGCAGCAATGAAACCGTGCCTCAGGTAAGGTCGTGTTTCAGCTCACATTGCAATGCTGCATGCCCATGGTGTGGCCCTGTGCTTTTGGAGATGGGAGGAGGATCTGGCAGTTGGCAGAGCTCATCCTTTGTGCGCTTGGAAGAGGTGTCCCCTGGCTACCATGTCACCAATGAGCTGTGATGGTTGCTCCTCTATGGGCTTCACTCAAGGCAAAATCTTTCCCTGAAAAATCAGTGCTCAGGTGCTGCCTTGATCAGAGCCACGTGTAAGAGCTTGCTTCCACCAGCACTGGCTCTCTTTCTTATCACAAGGCAGATCAGAGCCCCTTCTGAAGCACTGGGGACTTGGTCAGTGGGCATGGTGGGGATGGGGCAGTGGTTGGACTCAGCAATCTGAGAGGTCTTTTCCAACCTTAGTGATTCCATGAGGCGATACAGAAAAGACGGGAATGTCTATGCTTTGTTATTGCAGAATAACATAATTCTCATGATGGAGCAAGGGGAAGAGAATGCGGTCGTCTACCTGGAAGAATTCATTAAGGCCCTGGAAAGCAGCAGGAAGAAGCAACTAGAGAAAAGGCTTATCCACAGACTCCGAAATATCTATGCTGCCAGGGAGACGTGCACCGGGTGGCTGGTAGGTCCAGGGTGGATTTTCTGCTCGCTGTTCTATGGGTTTGGGTTAGTACAAATCCCAGTGTTTGTTCAGGGCAACAGCAAAATGTGTGCATTGCTGAAGCTGCTTCCTGGTTTGGTGCCTCCATGGTCTTAAAAAAGACAGAACGAAACAATCTACAGTCAAGAAACAAAATACAACTCGCGTGTCCAAATTACATTGGTTTGACTCTTCTCCTTTGTCCGTCCTCCAGAGACATAAGTGGGAGCCAATGGAAAACTATGACTTTTTCAAGAATTTGGAAGAACTATTAAAGTTCCTGAACATGTATGGCTTCTCAGAGGAGACAACATAACTGCAGAGCGGCCTGCCACACCACAGAGCTCCGTGAACCCTCCTTTGCACACCCTCATTGACAAGCAAAGCTCCTGGGAGACGTTATTTATTCCTATAATTATTCATATTTATTCTATTTATTGGTAGGAACTTCAAATTATTTATTTTTATGATGAAGAAACGCAGCAGTTGTTTACTTCACTCTATTGGTGCATGGGGAGAAGCCCGGTGCATCATTTTGTACCACCCCATCCCTGACCACACACTGGGGTCAGCACTTTGTTCCTGCACCTGAAGTTTCCAGATGCTTTCAGTTCAATTTTGCATCTTTTTAGGAGAGTTGACAGCAATTTTTGGTGAACAGTCTCCTCCAAGGATGGGACAGTTGCTTTTAAATGATGCCAAAGTGCCTCTCTGAGCTGAAGAACTTTGCTGTGCTACAAAGGCAGTGACAATTGCTTTAAAATATAAGAAAAAGTGAGGTGCAAACTGCCTGTTCTCAAAGACCCAAGTGCTGCCAAGATGTTGTGTATGTTTTTCGTACAGTAAAATATTTGGGAAATTTGCATTCAGAACTCTATGAAATGTAATCAAACTCTAATGGAATCTATGCAAAATAAATCTCTTGCACAAATGCGTAACTGTCATCGTTTCCTTTGTGGTGATTTGTGGAGATTTAAGGAATGTTTGATCAGAAAACGCCGGACTGAGCACATCAGTCTCTCCTAATGGGGAGGTTCTGGCAGTTTTGGGGGCAGCTTTAGAGATGGCTGATACAACTTTCAGGGTCTGGACACCATGAACCACCATGAAGCACATTTGTTCTTCTGTTGGGATGAAAGCAGCCCATGTGGCTGTTCCTCTGTGCACTGTGGTGCAGACAGCTGGCTGCAGCCCCTCGCTTTCCCCCCAGCTGGATGTTCTGACTTCAGGAAGACTCGTCCACACAGAAGAAAGGAAAGCCGTGGCAAAATCCTCCTTTGGGCCAGGATGGGATGGGAGCAGCCCCAGCCCGCAGCTGCACCCACATCCCCACGGAGCGTCACACGCATATGTTCCCTCCAGGGGATTTTCCTGCTGGAATTTCTTTATTTCACAATCCCATCATCACCACATACTGCTGCACACCTGGATAAAGCTTTCCTAAGTGCTCTGCTTGAGGGAGGGCATCTTCAGCAGCAGCTCTTGTGCCTACAGGATGCTCTGCAAATCGCTGCTTGCACAAGAGGCCCGGGGAATGCCACAGCCCACGGGAGGCTGTGGAGGGAGCTGACACATCTGAACAGTCTGCTGGTATTTTTAACAACTGCTGGAGAGGAGTTTCTCAAGGGCTGCAAAGGACGGAAACGGCAGCCAGAGTGTGAACAGGGGGAAAACCAAAAGGTGTCGTTATCACTGTGCATCCCAAAGGCATTCCAGAATAAATCCTTAGCCAATGCTACCAAAGTACTGAGTGCTTAGAAGAAGCAACTTGGCCTGTTGGTGATCCACATCAATGCCGCTCATTCTGCAGGAGTGCAGCCCGCTGAGTGCAGCAGTGCCAGATGAGGAATAAACACGGGCAATGGGATTGACTCCAAGCCAAGTAAGCATTAGTCAAAACCCATGGATGCAAAAAGATGATGTGATTTTTACCATCGTGAGCAATGATGCTTACAGCCTTCCAGTGAGGGAAGCGGAGCTTTGAGAGAGGCCACGATCCGCTGTGATGCAGGGAGCTGTGGCCAAGGGCTCCAGTCACTTCCAGGGGGACCACAGACACACCCCGACGGCACATCCCTATTGTTCGTTGAAACCCTCTCCACGCACCACTGACATCCCTAGTGCTGTAACCAGGTCCCCCCGCCGGGCTTTTCGAGCTCCCAAAGCGAGCGGCTCGCCTCGCTGCGGCCGATGCACCGCAGTCGGTGCGTGCTGAGGTTTGGCAAGCGCTGCTCCTCGGGAAATAAAGCAGCAGCAAAACCAGCGGTCCGCGTGCTGCTGGCGCAGGCTGCTCTCTAGGCGGCACTCCTCTCCTGCAGAAAGCCCGCAGCGTGACACGAGGGCTGGAGGGAGGAGGAGAAAGGATGCACGATGCCGTGCGCGGGGCTGCAGAGGCTCAGGCTGCCGCAGAAAGGTGGAGGAGCACGGAGAGGCTGCGAACAAAGCTGCGGAAGGGACCGCGTGCCTGGGGGCCCTGCAGCATTCCTGCCGTTCCTGCTGGGAATGCAGTTACCTCTGTGTGCAAACACCAAATCTCGGGCACTTGTGGTTTTGCTGTACTTCGGAGGGCTGTGAGTGCTTGCTTCCCCCATCTCACAGTGCTCCCCGCTGGCAACCGCAGAAAGTCTTCAGATGGTTACAAATGCCAACAGCTTTTCTCATCACGTGTTTGGTACAGAGCACCCTTCTGTTACAAAGGACCAAGGACCGCAGGGAGGTTCAGGAGCAGTGGTGATCCCTGCCACAGCCAGCACACTGCACCAGCGGAGCAAGACACAGGACCTTGGTGTATCGGTAACATCTCACTGCTTCTCTCAAACAGCTTGAACTCCCTTTGGTGATGGGCCAAGGTGGTCCTTCCAAGCAGATGAAAGAGGATGCTTCCAAATCCGGCATAAAGGTTTCAGAAAATGGGTTTAGTGGGTGCTGATATTTGCCTAAAGGTTTGGCTGAAGATGCAGCCCACACTGTGGCTTGCACCTTGTGGGTCGAGCTGTTACATCCTCATACAGAGCACAGAGGCAGTGGGCAGCTGTCAGCAGCTCCTCCTGGGGCAAGCATCCAACTAAAATGTGGGAAAGGCAAAGGAAATGCAGGTCCTGTCCTCACCTCCTGCTCCATGCCACTGCCAGGAGACTCTGAAGCTTACACCAGAGAAAGCAGAGAAACCTTTGTTGGTTTTCACATCATTCACTATACCATCTTAGCACATTAAAACATTCTCTTCAATGACTCACTCATTTTAATCACTTCTACCCCAAGCTGCTGGACAGCAAGAGCCTGCAGAGCCTAAGTTCCTTGGTTGGGAAGTGAGGGGCCAGGAGCCATTTCCTGAGCAGTTTGGGACTGAAGTTTGTGGGTTTTTTTTTAAGAGAATGACTCAGAACTGTCTTTAGTGATGGAATCCATGGCAGAACTGGTGGGCACCTCCCATACAGCTGCTGCTGGAGAACCTTCACACAGTGCTGGAGGAGGGCAGCTCCCGCTCTGCAAATCGGCAGAAAGCAAGCAGCAAAGTGATGGGAACAAAGGGAACATGCAATTATGTGTTTTCTAGTAGGGATAATCCAGAACATATATAGACAAAGAGCTTAAAACACCATCCAGCCTCAAATTTTCTTATTGCATTTAGAGCTCTCCAAAGTAAAATGCGGGCTGAACCAACAGCAAGGATTTCCCTAATCACTTCCAGTAAAACCAACCTGCCACTCCTCCACTTCAGCAGGCATTTTATTTGAAATACTGCCTCTAAAAATCCAACAGATTTAGAGAAGGAAGGGGAACATATGGGACATATTTGGGCCAGACGCTCTGCTGGCACGGGCTGATGTGGATATTTGCAAAGCTCTGCACCGATGTGCTCCAGCTGAGACCCTGGCTCTGTGCTAACCCTGTCCCAACAGCACTCGCCAAGCTCACTTCTGCCATTGCAAAATGCCTTTCTTACAGCTCTCAGCTGAAGTCAGAGCTGCTACAGAGCAGACAAGGAGTGGGACAGCAGGGGCTGTGTTGGCAGACATCAACTCTCCCACTGTTCCATCTGGCAGCTCCAGTGCTGGTCACCAATAATCTCACTTTTCCCCATGGCCAGGAGTGTTTTCTCACCACAGCCTTGCTCAGATGCCACTCCTTGTATGAACCATACTATCCCTTGCCTCCCAGCACGGAACTAATTACACGACTTTTTCCCTCTAGAGCTGCAATGTTGCAGAGCTACCCCAGCCCTGGTTCCCCAATTGCTCTGAAGATTCTGCCCTCCCAACACCACATTACCAGGAGCTGAACCCCTCCTGCGTTCCCTTGCCCTGAGCCCACCTTCCCCCATTGCACACCACCCCCTCAGGCCCTGCTGCAGTTTCCACCTCATTCCAGCCCCTTTCCCTCTGGCTCACACATTCACAAGTGCAAGTGAAACCAAGCACCAAAATTGCCCCCATGAAGTGCTGCATAAGGGCCACACAGTGAACCAAACTTCCATTCTGTAGACAGTTCCCCCAGAATGCTGAGCTGCAGCTGACAGCTGAGAATGAAGACTCACGCAGCACTGTCAGAAAAATTAGCGATGTCTGGATAAGGTCTGCTCTCCACTCTTACTAATTATGGCAAACAAACGACCTTCTGTCTCACTGACAGGTCAGAAAAAAGACATTTCCCATAGGAAATGGCAGCGCT
>JAOWBP010004313.1:15050242-15073169 GCA_028571105.1 Tragopan temminckii
CCAGAGATATTTAGAGGCGCAGTAATTATTTTTCAACAGAGGTGCTTAAAGTCAACCATTTCACAGTGTACACAGAGGGGCTTAAAGTGAGTGAAAAGGATGCAAACTCGCAATGGTAATCTGTGCTTTAAGTGTTCAACTGTAACCAAAAGAGAAGCATTTGAGCATGGTTGTAGACCTGAAGTAATTTAAACCATTTCGGTTCTATAGAAAGCATATAGAAATCTGCTCAGACAGACAAAGAAGAGGAGATGAATCCTATGAATTCATTCAACACAGCGTCCTTTAAATTGCCCTTCAACACTCATAGGCTTAAACCTACATGTATTGTCACTGATGAGCCATAGGGGTTAGAAGAGACTATCCCCTCATTGCAGCACAGGCATATAGAAGAGATTGGCATAGCCTTCCCTTAGCAATGCATGGTGTCCATGATTTTCTACTCATCTGGTTAGAAAACATACCCATGTCAAGAAAAGGAGGAGACCAGCTTTGTAAGTACCTTTAAATATGCACAACTCCTTTCTTGAGCAAAGCTGTATCCATACATTGCAGTCATCCTAAATGTGTTTTACTGAGGCCAAACACTGCTCTCGTGTTCTCTTTTATGACTTCTCAAATATTTTGTTATGCCTATGTTTCCCTGTAGAGACGTCCATTGTGTCATAGATCAAATATTACTTTTTTAAGAATACTTAAAAGAAAAAAAACAACCTGTAAATATCTGTTCAGGTAAATACTCTTGAGGCTGGTTTATATATAGGCTGTGAAAGATGTGTAACAGACCTCACTCCTCCCTGTCTGTCGCAAAATATTGGACTAGCGTTCACTTGAAAACTCCCACTTGGACCTTCCAAAGATGTTCCCTTCCTTCCCCCTCAGCCCAAGTTCTGGTGATGTGTTTTCTAAATTATCCTAATGGTTATATATCATACTTAGAAAATGAAGTACAACTTAGATTGTCCACACTACTTGTGAACAGCTCCAATGACGGTCAGTTCTGACATTAAAGTGCTGCACATTTGTTACTCGGATTTTATTTTTTGTTACGACACAGAAATTTTATATATACTCAGAAAGTGTTTAAGTCGTTTTTCTGCCTTCCAGCTCTGCCAGGAGGAGGCTGCACTGCCTTCTCTGCCCTTTCTTTCCTACAATCCCTACCTAATAAAATGACTTAATTAATCACAGCAATTAATTGAAAGGAAATTGAAGTAACAACAGTTTAGTTCTTCTATACAAGTTGGGTATCCTGACACAGGATCACAGGAAAAAAAAATTCCTGGTTGACAATAAGTCTCTAGTCCCAAGATCAGATGCTTTTTCCAATCAGTGCTGAGGTTTAATAGCAGTATAATGCAAATACTTAGTGCAAATACTAATTACAAATACTATAACTATAGTGCAAGTGCTATACTGCAAATACTGTCTTCCCTGAGTATTTCCCTCAGCATTGCAATTTTCTAAATGAGAATTTTTACTTAACCTCTCTACCTATGCAGCCCAGTGACTGTTTTGAAACTGCCCACGTGTGATGTTTTCACTTGGAGAGAAAAGTCACAAGTGCCTTAAGATGAAAGCTGACAGTAAGCAACCTCTTCTCATCATTTAACACAAGTCATTTTTCTCTTTACCACCACGTGAAGTAACACAATTCCAAGAGGTCTCAGTGGGCAGAGGTCGGCATTGCTATGGGGTCAGTGCCAACTGGAGACCTGCTGAGTGCTGAGCTGCTCAGCCAAAAGAGACCTGGCCACGCTGAGATACCCAACAGCAGAAGGGATTTGGCCATTGGGCCGTGCTGACCCCACAAACAACTCTGACATGAGACACAGCAGTCCTGACGACCTGTCAACACGTACTTATTTACTTGATTAATACCATGATTATGTCTTAATTACTGCAGTGCCCAGCAGCATGCTTGGCACTGTGTGAAGCAGATCGAGAGGCCGAGCACTCTGCTCTGTGAGGAGAAAACAGCCAATTCCTCACCTGACCTTACAGCAGGTCAACAAATCAGATAAAGCAGGACCTGGGGCTGGGGAGACCTAGAAGTGGACACAAGCACACAGCCTGGCTGTTCATCAGCAGTGCAGTGCTGGCATGACGTGTTGCCTGTACATTTGCCCATTCAGGGCATTATTCCAAGCAAACTTCCACAGAGTGAATCACATAACTGTTCTTTGCTCTTTGTTGAGCCCCTGGAACTGGGACTGACCCACTCATCCCCAGGGCAGTCTGTAACTGACTGCCATCCTGTAAGTCACCACTGTATGCTTGTATCATTTCCACCTTAGAAAATGTGGGGTAAGTCATAGAATCCTGGGATCATTACAGTTGGAAGGATCACTAAGTTCAACTAGTCTGACCATCAATAAATCACCACCACACCCCTCAGTGCAATACCTGCCCTTTTCTGCAACACCCCCAGGGACAGTGGCTGCCTCCTCCCTGGGCAGCCTGTGCCAGGACCTGACTGCTCTTTGGAGAAGACATTTCTCCTAATATCTTATGTCTGCTTCTATGGACAAAGATTATCCTGCAAGGCAAGTAGCCAGCATGCAACTTCCATTCTGGATTACATCTGACATCACCGTTATCACCTGACTCACTGCTTTACACTTTCTTTTTTTGAATGCATCCCCCAAACACTTGGAAGCAGGGAAAACTCTTTGCCTGGAGACCAGGAAAGCTCTTGTGTTCCTACTAAAGAGGTGCTGCAGCTGTGTCTGGCACTGAGCATGGGATGAGTTCCTAGTCAGTTGGTTAAGCAAGGACCAATTGCTCCAGTCTGCTCCAAGAGCACACAGACACTGAAGTGTAACTCATTTCCAACCTGCTGCCACAAAGAGGTTGGTTTGTTCAACGAACAAAATAGAAAGCATGCTTCACACCACCCTGAAAGCAGCAGCTCAACAGGCAGGCCATTTTAACTTTATTTACATGTGGAAATGTCTCCAGAATGCAAAGCCACTGCCTCAGGTACCAGTGTGAACAGATGGGACTAACAGCCCATGTGGGACAGGAGCAGCACAGAACTGCCACGGACCTGGCCCTATCCAATCACTGCATGGCCACACAGATGCCCAAAGCTCTTCATGCACTGCTTCAGTGCTCCTACATGCCTCGCTGTAAGGCCCTTGGGTATCTTTAGTCCTCCCAGGCACGACTGGCTCATAGAGCAGCGCTGCTTTCCTTCATTTTAAGTGATTTTATTTGTCCTCCATTGTAAGAAGAAATATACTTCTTAAAATGGGATGGAAGCTCTTGCTAGTGGCACAGAAAGCAAAGGTAAACGAAGGGCTCTCACCGTTCTTATGTCTTAAAGCCTAGGAAATACAGAGAAGTATGGGTCATAGAGCCGTAGAATGGCTCAGGTTGGAAAAGACCTTAAAAATCATCAAGTCCAACCACAACCTGACCATACTATCTTAACTCTAACAACCCTCTGCAAAACCCTGAGCAATTATTATTTTCATGTTTTCCAAATGCTTGCAGTTGCAAGGCAAAGAGCATGGCAAAAGAAAGGAGAAGGGGGAAAAAAGAAAAGAACAAGAGGGAGAAGGAAAGAAGTTGTTTTTCCTTTTTTAAACAGTGAAAGGAAGGCAGGTGCCAGTAATTTTTTAATTAAAAGACAAAACACCTGGCCCTTCATACTTTCAACCACGATCCCTTTGAGCACAGCTGCACCCCAGAGCCCGATGCCTGCAGTAACAGGTGCTGCACTGAGCTGCATACACAGCACTGCATTGCACTCTGGTCTTACTCCTACACAGCTTCCAAGAGAATTACTTCAAAATACAGTACTGAAAAGCCAGCAGAAAGCACAGTGCTGCTAAACTATTGAAGAAACATAGACCAACATCGTGCACTGTCATTTTTTGGCCAGCGAAACTGGCACAGAGCAGCCAGAACCCAGCATGTATCAGTGCATCAAACGGGGAGGGAGGAGAAAGAGGTTGCTGTAATTATTTATTTATGTTTAGAAGGAAAAGCAGCAACTCCTGCACTAAACAAGCAGTTTCAGCACAACTTAAGACAGTACACTATGGTTTAAAAAAACACAAAGTCTTCATACCCCTAAGCACACATGTGGGAAGAGTCAACGCTGCATCCCTACAGCACAGCACCAGACCTGAGCTCCTTGCTGGGAAGGCGCTGAGCCCTCCTACAGCAACCACTGCCCCATCCCCACAGCCCAGCTGGAAAGGACAGCCCAAGCAGGTAGGAGCCCTAGTAAGAGGGCAGGCCTGCAGCAAAAAG
This sequence comes from Tragopan temminckii, assembly GCA_028571105.1. Classification (NCBI taxonomy): domain Eukaryota; kingdom Metazoa; phylum Chordata; class Aves; order Galliformes; family Phasianidae; genus Tragopan; species Tragopan temminckii. The sequence goes on from JAOWBP010004313.1 coordinate 15,054,506, forward strand.
CTTGCTATTCCTCCCCTGAGGTCACTGAATACATAGAAACTAATCAACGTTTGTCATTAACTAAGAAAGCAACAAAAACCAAACACTTTCGCCATGACCTAAACGCAGTAGAGCAAAGAGCAACATTAATTTGCATTTAAATAAACAAATACCTGAGTTTAGCCACAGTGTTTCTGAATTTCCTGCCAAGCTCCTTGGTGTCCTACGAGCACCTCTCTGGAGGCAGCACTGGGAATATAAAGGCAGCTCCCACCCCCTGTCCCAGTGGGCACCACAGGTGGAATGCATTTGTATTTACTTTGCAGCAGCACCTGGTGTGTGAGAGGGGTGAAAGCCAATCCCACAATTTCTCTAGAAACACTGTAAATGCTCCTTTTTTTTTTTTTTTTTTCCTGCCTATTTCACAGTAAAACTTTACAAACTTGTGCTGATGTTGTCTGGTTTATCCTTTTGGGGTGGTTGGTGACTGCAGACCACCCCCTTTTTGCAGTCTGTGCTCAATGGCTTCTTACAGTGAGCTCAGCTGTGTGGGGTGCAGTGGGTTTGGGGCACTGAGGGCTGGAAGGAGTGAGCTGCTGCTGTCCTGAGGCACAGTGCTCCATTCCAATGGCTCTGCTGTTCCTCTGCCATTCATAATTACAAATTTGGCCTGGCAAGAACAAGTCTGCCTTCACATGGAGCCATCGGAACGCCGAGACACAGATGGCTGATTATCGAAATGTCTGATGGCATCTTTGTAAGAGTCCTAAGGCAAAAAGAAGTGCTTCTGACAAGCATTATTTGCTGAAACAAATTCCATTTAATTAAGACACAAGGTCTGCATTGAAAGACTGCTTGTCAACAACGCTAACTGCAGAAAACACTGCTAGAGGTTATGCTTTGCATTAAGGCTGAGTAGTAAAGGACGGGCTTTGTAAAGAGGTTCTGAACCCCTTCTGTGCAGCAGGGCTCAGCTGGTCCTTTTCCTTGTGTGCTCTCCTACTTTCAAAGCTCAAATCGTTGCTAGAGAAAACCCCCAACTTCAGAGGTTAAATCCTCTCTGACCCCTCAAAGCTCATTCCTTCAGCACAGGGCTGCTGTGCGAGGTGTGCAGAGCCCCTGAGTCCCACCTGCAGCCCCAGCCCTCGTGATGGCACTTTGGAGGTTGCAGGACCATGCATTCTGAGCATCACTCCAGCGAGGGGGGTTACAGGCAGAGCAGCAGCCCGAGGTCCGCGGTGTCCCATATGGCAGTAAAACTACTCAAGGAGAAATTATGCAGATAGCCAACATGCTCGAGCTGAAATGAATTATGTCGAAAACATCAGCACAAGCAGCAGTCAATTTGTGTTACGGTCAACGAGCGCAGCTTCATTTGTTTTCTCCTCTCAGAGGCCCCTGGGGGGCTCCAGGGCTGGGATGTGGTAATGAACACCCCAAAGCTCCTCCATCCGCACCCGGCACAACAAGGAAGAAGTTCACTCCTAACAGCTATTGTGCAGGCACCATGTCTTCGCCCAGCAGGGCTGGCACCTTGCTTTGCAGAGGGCAGCAGTGAAGGTGCTGCGTGATTTCTGCAGTTTGGATGTGGGCTGACCCCCTGCTCTTGCTGCTCTCCCACTGCTCCCATCCCTGTTGCAGGATCTGCTTCCCCTCTGCGAAACCAGGAGAGCGCACTGCTCCATGCCATCACCACATCAGGGAAACAGGCAGTTAGTAGATGCATCTGCAGTTTTATCTAAAACAAAGGTACAGCAAAAAGCAAAACCTGGCTCCTCTCCCTCCCACAAGCCATGAGCCCATTGCCTGCTGCAGGTGGGCTTTTCCCAGAGCTGCCTGAGCAGCGGGTGTGGAGCACGAGAGGCTCTCTGGTGACGTTTTGGGGGCTGCTGCCCCACAGAGCATTCCCGTGATTTCTTTTTCCCCATCAAAGTTTTTCCTCACCCAGAAGATATGGGGAAAAAATCCCCCCCCTGGTGCAGGGGGCTCATAAAGCAAAGATGCATTCACCGAAAGCCCAGTGCCTTCACGGCCTCAGCCCCAGGGGTGCCTTTTCCCAGCCAGCCTTTATTACCCGAACTAATGTCCTGACTGGCTTCCAAGTAAATAAAAGCCTTCATCTTACTCTCCGTGGCACAGTGTGAACAGATTTCTCCTTGGTCTGTCTGTTTCCTGTGAAATAGAATGTGGCCACTGTTCAGAACAGCATTTGTTATGATGGAGCCACTGCAGATGAATGAGATCATCCCAGCAGGGCGCTGGGGCACACAGTGCTGCAGATCCGTGTCCCTTTTCCCGGGGTCAGCAGCCAGCACTGCCCCATCCAAGGAGACACCATTGTCTGTGGGACAGGGAAAACCCTTTGGGCAGCAGCGATGGATGTCACCCAACTCCCAGACTCTCACTATTTTGTATTTTTGCACAGCTGTGTTTTTTAGCATTTGCAATGCAGGGATGCCCAGCTTGTTCCCTGCCCATGGCCAGACCTGTGCTAAGGGACAGCCTTGGCTTCTGAGAAGTTCTTGGCTTGGCCGATAACTGTTTCCCTCAAATCCGTGTGGTGCAACATGGCAGCGTTCCCCCAGAAGGACAGAATTTACTGAGCACTTGCTATGGCTCCAAGTAATGAGCAACAGGAGTGGAAATATGAGCCTTTTGTGACCAACAGAAAAGGGCTTTGTCATCCTTTGTAGCAGAATAAAGCAAGTACGTGTTTAAAACTGACATCTTCACCTTCCTTCAGCCTCACAGGCAGCACAGCCCTGCCCTGCTGCCGCCGACACCTTCTCAACCTATTGCAGCTCTTCCCACTATGTGCTTTAATCAACATTTTCTAACTGAGCTCGCACATTTTTCAGCCTTCATGCAGCAAAAGCACTTCCCCTCCAGCTGCCATCTCCTCACTTAACCAAAACTCTCCCCGAATTCATTGGGAAGGGCTCCAGGTTGGCACAGCCCCATGCTGGACCCAAAAGGTTGTCCTGTGGGACTGGAGACCATATCTGGTGGTTGCACCTCAGTAGAGCAAGTCACACCACGTTGACTTGATGTATGAGTGCAAGAAGAAGGAGTGGGAAGAAATAAGGAGACTTTAGCAGAGATAAATAGGATTTACAATGCTGTCATCTCTAGCAACTTTGGTGTTTCAATTCATTAAAAGTCCAGACAAATTAGATGTTTGTATTCATTTAAAATAATTTCTCCTCTTTGACCTAGCTTAATTTATCACATTACTTCTTTCTGCAGTGCTTAGGAAGGCTGCTGTTTAAAAGGACCCAAAGGAATATATGAGTAAAATATTAAGTAGTTATCGCTAACAGCGCTGAGCATTAAAACCCAGCACCACAGCTTTCCTGCTGCTACTTTTGCCCAGCCCAACAGAAAGCACTCTCCTGCAGATACAGAACCTGTAGTGGTGGTTGTATTAGAAGTGGGGCACCTGATGACAGTCTTTTCATGACTAACACACATATCTCAGGAGCTCCATTGTAGTCACTGCAGAGGAATAGCAGCGGCAAAGGGGAAATCCTGCTCATCACCATGAACTAATACTGGTTTGCTATTTTCTTTTCTCCAATATTTCTAATCAAATTCCTCCTTGGCCTATATTTCATATTCCATGCTTCCACATTTCTGCCATTTTTACAGGTATTTTGCAATTCTGTTGGCAAAGGAGCTGTGCTTCAGTAGGAGCTGCAGCCCATGTTCATGTGGGGCAGACACACAGTGAGAAGCCCCAGAGAGAAAGAAGTTTGATATGAGGAAGGTTCAGAGGTGACTGACAGCTATGATTGCTCTCCTAATGTTGTGTTCCATACACATATATGTACACACATGGTATATCCTAGTGGCTCCCCGAAGGTGATGTGGGTTTTCTTTACATTTCGTGGAGCCAAGACAGTGTCCCTCTATTCCTCCTTCAGCAGTGCTGAAGTCTGTGACATAGCATTAATGCTGCTTTGGCCTTTCTTTATTAACAGCCTTTTAAAGCAGCCTTAATTTAAATGCACACTTTTGCTGCTTAATGTCATGTGTTTCCCAGGTGAGAATGCTCTTCATGTCACGACCACCATCTGTTGGCTGTCTGAGATGTTCAGGGGATCGTTCCACGCGGTCTGATCCGATTTCTGCCTGAAATCCCCGCTCCTTTCTCTGGATGGCATCCAGGAAACACCTATGATTTTTCATTTTGAAATACCATTTGCATCTTGCTGCACGCTGACCGGGGAGTAAAGAGAGCTGTGGGGAAATGAGTGACACCAACACCAGCAATTTGTTATAATGACTCAGAAAATTACAGGACAAAATGTAGATGTCAGCATTACAATAAAAGGAGGGCTCATTCATTCTCCCCTGAAGACTTCCTGCTCCCAGCCAGCGCCCTGCTCCCATGCTGAGCTCAAAGCACAGGACAACGGGCTGTGCCACAGCACCAGGTGCTTTTCCAAGTGATGGGCACCGCTGCTTTCAGCCCAGCCCAGCACTGTGCCATACCCAGCACCACAGAACGGCTGGGTTGGATAGAATGGTTGGGTTGGAAGGGATCTTTCAGCCCTCCAGCCCCATGCCTGCCACAGGCTGGCTTCCTTCCACCAGCTCAGGCTGCCCAGGGCCCATCCATGGCATTGCTCACCTCCAGGGATGGGGCAGCACAGCCCTGGGCAGCAGTGCCAGCACCTCACCGCCCTCTGATGAATTTCTACCCAACATCTAGCTGAAATTTTCCCTCTTCCAGTTCAAAACCATTCCCCCTTGTCCCACCCACAGAAAATAGCAATACACAGCGATGATAACCCACTGAGCCCTCCTGTTGCAGCCGCTCTGGACGTGACCATATGTGACAGAAAGGGATCTCTGGCACGCTGGCTTGTAATATCATAACATATGTGTAATATCTGAAGACCAAGATTATCTCTCTATTAAATTAGATAACAGATAATTAGATAATTTTAATTTACTTTATGAATCTTTTAGAGAGTAAACTGCTTACAGGCAGCTAATGCAATAAACTTACTTTATAACCAGAGAGCAACATCTGTTACAATGGAGAGTCTGCAGCACACATTAGGATTCTGTGCATGCCCCGCAGTAGTTAGAGTAAATGTATCATTAAGTTGGTATCCTTTCCCATTCAAAGCACACTTTTCAAGATTTATGTACTGCAGACAATAAGATAGCAGGAGAATCAACTCGCACTTGGCTCCTCTTGCATTCACCCCTGTCCCATGGTGAGATAATGTCAGTAAAGATGTAAGGCAAAGTGTGGAAATCAGGTCACTTCCACACCTGGCAAAAAATGCAGAACTCCCCCCCCACCCATGCATACACAGGCATGGCAAAGGCAGAAGCTGTGGTAGAAGGTCACAGTATCAAGTCTTCAAAAATCAAGGGACTTCATAGAATCATAGAATCACAAGGTTGGAAAGAGATCACCTAGTCCTACAGTCATCAGCCCTCGTAGCACACACACAGCTACTCTTGCAATGCGGCATGCCTGTGCCAGACCCCAAAAGTGCTAGAAAAGATACGTGGACAAAACAATGAACTTCAGGGAAAACATCAAACCGACCCCACCTATTCCCAAGGCACAACACTACCATGTTTTCAACAGTGACCACTGTTTGAACGTTAGAGCAACCTGGGTTTGGAGGCTGAATGCTTTACTGCCATTGGTACAGCTTGTCTGTACTTCTGATTGAGCCAGTAGCGCAATGCAAAAAACAAAACCAAACCAGATGAGCGGTGCTACTGCATTCCTGAGCAGTAACAGAAAACCACATTGTCTCTTTGGGCATATGAGCATAGCACTGAAGATATCTCTTGATGACATTCATGCATTTTCATTTTAAATTAATCTACCACATCAGACACACTTGCAAACCCCATCAATGGTCAGCACACGCTCCAAAAAAGCTTTGTGGGCTTACAAAGCAAATCTTAGTGCCTGTCCCAATGTGGAGCTCTGGGTCAGCATTTGGAGATACACATTTCATAGCAAACAAAGGGCAGGTTTGATCTCCTTGTTTTTCTGGTTTTGGAAAGACGTCCCTCCCCAAGAAAACACCATCCAGAAACAAGCAGGGGGAAGACACTGCTGTGTCCATGAACTTCACTCTGAGGATGCAAAGGAGGATGGGGACATGCATGCCCCCAGCCACAAGCACTTCGGACCTTTAACATGCACAGCTTTAGATGCTCCACACGTTAGCTGAGGGACTCTGTGCTCACAGTGCTCCAACAGCGAATACTGGGCTCAGTGCTCCGGGTTCTGATCTGCTATCTGCACGTAGGCAAACTAGCATACAAACAGGCATAAGGGAGCGGCCTCAGACTCATGGGCCATTCATGAGCCGCTCCAGTGCATGCAGAAATCCCGCACGAGCCATGGCACGAGCTGCTGTGGGGCAGAAGTGTCAGTATGTGATGCACTGACAACGTGAGAGCTGGGTTAGGCACAGGAAAGAATTTCCTGAGGTGGGGGAAACGCACAGCTCCTCCACAGAGAAATATTTCTGGTCCAATCTCATTTATCATGCATTCATTCATTGAGTAAATATTCATAATATATAAATGCTGGTGTCACTTTAATGTTCTGATTAGCATGGTACATCTTTTCCTCTGTCTAGATAATGGTGAAAGTCATACTAATTGAAGTAATGTTGTGTGTCAAATGATATAGAGCTGATTTACTTAAGACTTGGATGTCTGCTTCAATTAACTTCCAAAGTATATTGCGCTCAAGTTCCTCTTTCTGTCTTTGATGAAATATGGTACATAAGACGTATGTGAGCTGCAAAGCAAATTCACCAGCCTTCTATTACCTCTCCATACATCCCCTGACCTCCTATCAATGCCAAAGCAGAGAGAAGCCTGCAGCACTCAGAGCAGATATCCCCTCTCCTGCAATAAATCCGTATCTATATGCAAACACCAGATCCATGCACTTTCTTCTTTAGATTTTGGGGTTTTCTGTACCTGCACAGCTGTTCCAGCAAGCAGTCATTCAGGGGGGAAAAGCTGCATGTGGAAAAAAAAGGATGTGAACCATATAAAGACCATATGGTTGAGTGAAATAAGATCATCATGTACGGATTGCTTTTTTAACAGTTCTTGGATGTGTTTTTAAATTACCTTTGCAAGTCCCTCAAAAAGGCATCGCACCTTTGGGTTACAACTGAAAGGTTGGCCTTATTGCTACCCACTGTACCTCGTCATTGGGGTGTTCTTACTGGAATGCCTTGTACAGACTGTCACTGTATTGTCATGGTCCAAAGGAGTGTTTGAAGAGGAGCTTACATGGCAATGGAGCAACTCTTTCAGGACAAGTGAGTGGGATGAATTATGAAAAAGAGGAGATGTTAAGTGAGCACCAGCTGGAAATCCTATTTTGGCCACACCGGTTTCTAATGAAACAAAATAAAATAGTCAGTGGTTGTGCAGATATTACCTGAGGGTGGGGGGGTTAGATAGCATAGGAAGACAGGAACCTTAGATCATTTGATTTTTAAATAGCAAAGCTACAAGTTCAGTTGCCAGCACACCGCTCAGATCTCAAACCCATTAAAATTAACTGTCGGAGACCTCAGCCGGGCTCCAATTTAGAGCACTTCAGCTCAAGGTGCAACTCTGTGCTCAAACAGCAATCCTTTCCTACTGAGAACCACATCATGCCCTCAGTGCTCAGCATTGGCATTCGATACCCCATGGAGGACCACTGTGCCATCGCCCCAACGCCCGCCTGCTGCAGCCCAACTGCACTCCGTGCTTAGAGCTGCTTGGAATTCTCCTGGTGAACCACAACTGCCTGAGAAGGAACAAGTAAATATTTGATCTATTGTCTGTAGTTTCTATGAGAGTTATTGACTTTCTACCTGGAAAGATGAGTTGCATGCTGAGAAAATCAGAACCAGACGCTCATCATGGGATGGTGAGAAATGCAAGCTCTGTCTGGAACCATCTGAACATCCAGCACTCCTGCAGTGCTGCTCACTGCTCCCCTGGAGCTGACAGTGCTACACGAGTGCTCATGCCATGGACCGACCTGGGAAGCTGCACCCCTCCCATGGACTTGTCAAGGCTGGGAACAAAGTTGATCAGCACCAATCAGCCACCAACAGCACTACCAGTCACAGCTGGATCAATGAGAGGTGACACCACGTTGAGTGTGTAGATGTGCATCCACCCGTGCTCCAGCAGAGTGCTGGCCATCAGCTCCATCACCAGTGGGACCTCCAACAGCATGACCTTCTGCAGGACAGAGGTGAAAACATTCAAGTCTCAGCTTTCTTATTTTTAATTAAGTTAATTCCTTCCATTACTTTAATTTAGTAATTTATATTTAATTTCCTGTTCAAGGAGGAAGAGAATGAGGAGAAGCAGATGTTGCCCCCCGCTGTCTGTGGAACAAAGGGAGCCAGGAAAGCTCATCTGTCCATCTGATTGCTTTTTTATTAGGTAGCACAGATGCTGGGAAGGTGGTGAGAACAGAGGTATGTCGAAACATTAACTTCTGTTTTGTGGTTTTTCGTTGCTTTTTTCCATCCTGATGTGAATTATGCAGTTAAAAATAAGATGGAAAATGAAGTAGCAAACACTCCTCTCCCAGCCATTGAGCCTGCAGACAGTGGGTTTTTGCCTCTTTTTCTGACACGTAAGAGAGAAGGGTGACTGGGGACTTTCTGCAATAAAGCACTGTGTTCTCTAAAGGACGTTTAAGCAAAGGTTTATTTATGTATTTTATCTGTAAAGGTCAGTGTATCTGTTTCATGTAGAAGTTCAAAGCAGTAACTGCTAAAAAGGTGCAGGACTGATTTAATGCAGGTTGACATAACCATGAGTTTGGCACGCAGATCTGAAAACTTTTCAAATGATGCAGCATCTTCATCTGTGCTCTGAGCTGCTCGGTAGCAGTGGTTGCAAATGCAAAAATCATCATACACTGCAAAGCAACATGAAGGAATGCTGCCCCGTCTGCCCAAGCCATCAGGACAGGAGAAGGAAAAGGAATCTTTCCAATCTGTATGGTTTATCCTTTTTTGCCCCCTGAGATTTTCCCAGCAGATTAATAGTTTTAAAAGCTGCAGCAACAGATATGTGGGTTAAATGGGGAACGACCTCTGCTGAACCTGAAAATCTATCAGTCCATCTTCCAGAGCTCTGTGCTCACAAACCAATGAGTTTAACACAAATTAAATTGCTGTAACTGTCCTCTGAGTGCAAGTCAAGGCACTACAGAATGAGGAGAGCTGAGAGGCTGATGGCTGAGCCTGGGGAAACACACGGGTGCACCCAGGGGCAGAGAGCAGCCCTGGTTCTGCCTTGCCCTGAACCTCCTCTCCTTCTGCTCTGTCAGCTGAACTGCACCACGCTCCTGGCTATGGCTTTCAACTTCCACTCAACGATTCACTCACCAGCTCAGCAACGTCTGTCTCAGAGATCACCATCACCAAATCTGACAGAGACCCTCCAGATGGCTCTCCCTATAGCGCTCATCCCTGACTGCACCTTCCCACCTGGAGGATACCCCAGCCCTGCCCGCTGGCTCTGTGGGCAGCTTTGCATTGGTGTGATTGAACCCCTCAGAGCACTGAGAGCTATCAGAGCATGCAGCTGCAGGTGCTCAGCCCCGGATCTCCACCACGGCTTTGTTCCTGGTACGGAGGAGAGAGCATAGCGTGAGTCTGCTGGGCAGAGCAAAGCCATGGCTTCGTCCCAGCAAAGAGCACAAGCAGCACAGTTCTGGGGAAGATTTGTGCCTTCTGCTGGAAGAAAGCTGTGCTCTGAAATAATTTTGTGGTGAAGAAAAGTCAGTAAAATATGCAAAGCGTTCTCTTCTATTTCAGTCATTCCAAACTGTAAAAATTCACGGCTGCATCCAGCTCTGTGGCAGGCTGACACTGCGAGGAGACCAGACCATGACTCGGTATGTAAATAAGCCCATAAAGTCTGGAATTTTTACATGAAAATCAGATTGCAACAACCGTTGTGTGGATTGTTTCATTCCTACGTACGTGACTACGCAGCGTTTCTGTACTGAGAAGGCATTTAATAAACCTTTAAATGATCAATCAGTTAAATAAACACAGCATCTCCTGTGAAGCCATGCTAACTTTTTAGGAAGCGCCTCTTCCTTCTGTCATTAATGTAATAAGTGTGAAGAACGTTCTCACAGCAATTAGGGTCAATGTCTGCTATTAGCAACCACGGATTATGAACATCATAAACCACGGTGCCCCCAGAAGACAACGTGTGTCACAAGACTTTCTCCAGTGTCAGTGCCAGGCTGCTGCAATGTGGCACTTATTGTGACAACAGGTTGTCTAGGATCACTCAGTGCAGCAGTTTTTTTGTCTCTGTGGGAGTTCTCTCATTTTGAGAAGTTCAGCAAGTGCTGTAAGTCTGTATGTTAGCATGGATGCAAGAGGAAAGTACGTCTACACCGAAGAAAAGATCAAAAACTGCTCTTTCAAGCTCCTCTCCCTCCGCTGTTACCTTCTGGCATTGGTTCACACGGGGACTAGTGGGCACTTTTCAGACTTTAAAGCATTCCCTTGCAGAAGTGCCAACGAAATGTTTTAGAACAGGCAGTACTCGGACACTAACCTTAATTAAAAGCAATGTGATTTAAGTGTAACACCTGGGGGTCACCTGGGGGGTTGTGGAGGTTAATTGTGATTGTTACTGTATGATGTTCCAAACTCAAATCTCCATTCCTTGTGTGCAATAAATCCTACGAATCAGGTTATAAAAAAGAATTGCGGTGTACAAAGCATGCATCATCTCTAACTCAAATACAGGAAAGAGTTCAGCAAATTGTGATTACCCCTCTGAATGCCTCCAGGCAGCTGGAAAATATCCCTTTTCAGTGGGGGATGTGGATATTGCTGCCTTCATGCCCACCTCCATGGCTTGTGGTCAGCACCTGGGGAGCAAATCAAGGTGCCACCTGTCCATCAGGGCCACCTCGAGCAGAGTGATACAACACATAATGGTACAAAACCTTAAAGTAGACCTTTTTCTCATAAATACATCCATGGGCTTTTTCTGTCTTAACACCTGCACTGCCAGATTTGTCCTCAGCAATAGTCAGGTTGCCCTACGACTGCGTCCATCCAATGCAATAACATACTGTGCTTTCAATGACCAGCCCCTACAGAGTGAAACCATCACCTCCTCAGCTCGGATTGTGAGCTAGGCTCTAGAAGCAAAGGACTGTGGGGATCATTGGAACACGATGGCCACTGATCCCACAGCAAATAATGGTGCTGGACCTCCCGATAAGTGCACTTTTAACAAATAGATAAACTAAAGCTATGTCATTCCTGCAGAGTATCTGAAGTATTGACTTGAAAATAAATTCTACGCTCAACTTTAAATTCTCTTCTCTTGCCACTTTGGAGTATTAACCACACAAATCCCACATTTGGTACTGCAGCACACTGTACAGTTCAGTATTTAGCCTGCAAGATTCAGCAGGATTTGTGCTTTAGTTTGAAAAGGAAAACCCCACCTCTGCCATCTCCTCCTGGAAACACTTCTGTTGTTCCTGGTTCCATTACACTCAATTCCAACGGTGTGATCAGCATATTTAAAATTCAATCAGCCTCCTCGTTTAAAACATTTCGTGTGTGTGTCACACTAACAGTCAACAAGAGTCCTGAATTTAACATCTGTTCCTACTAGTAAGTGGTTTTAATTTGAGGACTGAAAAAATATATAAAGTAATTACTAGGCACTCAATCACAATGAATAATGTGTTTGCTCCCAGCAGTTCTGTCCCGTCAGCAGAAACTCTGCAGAGGCAGAAAAGTGTAATTGCTAAAACTGGGGAAAAAACCTGAAAGTACCAACACTGGGAGCAGTCTCAGAACGGTTGCTCCAGCAGTGCTGCTCCTGAGCCTCCTCAGCCCCCCAGCAAGCACCTCTCACTGCACAGTGCTGGCCCTGGGGTTGGACAGTTTGCTCTATGAGCAGAAAATGAGGTCGAGGGGAGAGGGAAAGGCAGCAGCGGTCAGAGGGTGATGGGGAAACAGCAGTGGTGCTGGCCTACTTTGTTTTGCATGTGGCTAAGAACATTGTGCCACTATTTAGTTAGTTAGTTAGTGGAAATCAGAACTCAACAAAGAATTATCGCAGTCCCAAACACTGAAAGCTGTAATGTTGGAGTTTGCATTGGGACATTTTCACTCGAGGAGAATACAGGAGAGGATGCCAGCAGATCGCTGGGAAGCCTGCACGGAGAACACCAGCACCAGCATGAGATTGTAGATATCAGGCTTGGAAGAACAAATTCTGCATCCCACAACTTGACTATAAAGCATGAGGTACTGCTTTTGCATACTGCAGTGCCTGTGCTGCTCACTCAGATAAGCCCAGCTCCAGAATGCAACTTTTTCCATTCCGCATTTCCATTTAGCATTCCTGTTTCATATGCTATTCTGAGACCCGTTACTTGCAATCTGGATCTTAATGCAAATATTTAAAGCTCAAGATAGGCGCAGGAATGGTGAGCTTGAGCAGCTGATCAAGCATTAGAAAGCCTTTTATCTTCCCAAGTTACCATTTCACTTTTGGTTCAGCACAGCAAGTAATTCTGTGTATTCTCATTAATGGCAATAAGGACATCAAGAATAAAGAGCCAAAATAAACATTGCATGAAAACTGGACCTGCCCTCCTCCTCCTCCATTTCCACACAACTTGCAGCTGATCTTCCCGGCATCCCTCAATCAGCACTTCAGATCCATAAGAAAAATCCCAAGAAGACATTCTTGGATTGTGTTTTCAATTGCATCTTTCCTTACTGAGTTAACAGCAAAATGCCCCTAATGCTGCTTTTATAGGGGCAATCAAAGATACGCACCGTAGCAAATGTATCTCTAACAAAATGAAATGTCCAAATTGAAAGAAATGAGATTCTACTGATATCTTCAGCTGGAAAATCAACCTGATTCTTCTGAAATTAACCTGGCTTGCGGTCTCTGAACACTTAATTGTTGCTTCTCTGGTATCCACTAATGGGCTATAACTCAAAGGAACGCGAATGATAATTGGAACTCTTTAAATTCCATATTGATTTGGTTCAGTAGTTTCCAGTTTCGTGGCTCTGCCAGAGCACTGTGTGCACATGCATCAGTGTATGCATGAGTGTAACAAACCCTGAGCAGCAGCAATCCATGAAATCCACCTGGGAAATGGCAAAACCACAGCCATGGATATTCACCAAGTGCTACGTTTCAATTTGGTGACCAAATTCCCCAGATCTGTTAAAATGACATCCAGTACATCCTTTTCCTGCTATGACTCTCCCCAGGAGGCTGCAGCCAGTTCTCCAGCCCCCTGTCTGACCCCTGGGATGAGGCATGCTGCAGGCAGGACAGCAGGGTGCTGCTGCATTTCACCTGCTCCTACTTCCCTCTCTGGTCCCAGATGACCACTTGCTCTTGAGCTATCACCACCTCCAGCACACAGTGACAGGTTTGACAGTCACTCCCCATCAGCCCAGTCAGACCTTGCTAAATAAATCATAACAAATGAGTTTAACATTCCAGCCATACCCATCTCCTCATCCGGCTTCAGTACCACCGGCCAGGTTGAATTTGTGTTCAGTGTAATCAACCTAGATAATTTCCTTCCCTGATAAATTTTGTGCCTGTTTTTTTTTGTGTTATCTCCTTTGATTCTCCCACTTTGTCACCAGGTAGGTGACCACTGACACAGCTGTCCTGGAGGCAGTCTGAAGCCCACTCCAAATCGGGGTGAGTTGGAGCACGTCAGCTCCCAGCACCCCACAGCCATGGGCTCTGGCCTGGAATCACACAGGCTCTGCAGCAGTACAGGTGCAGGTTTTACCTATCCAAAATTTGATGGGATGCTTTTGAGAGATCCAAGGGAGTCGCCATCCCTGCAAGTGCCTATGAATAGCTGGAGATGTGGCACTGGGGGTATGGTCAGTGGGCATGGGTGGGCAGTGGCAGTGAGTGGGTTGGGGACAGACCTGGGGATCTGAGAGGTCGTCTCCAACCTGAATGGTTCTATGATTCTACTCCAAAGGTCCCTTTCGACCCCTATGATTCTGCATTTCCCTCTCTGAGGGAATAGCATGTGTTAATTTTGCTTCTATACCGCTTCAGAGAAAAATGAATTGCATGTTACATGATGCCCTGGGACACACAGCAGCTCCTCCAGGACCACACAAGCCTGAGAAGCAGTGGGTTTCTCTCTGCATTACTGCACGTTGGAAATGTTTATCTGCTGAAATGAAGAGAGACAGCTGGAACCAATAGGTGCCAAAAAAGCAACACTTGTAGCACCGAGAGAGATAAAGGTAGTGTCATTCACACACCCAGATATATTGGAAGGATTTGAAGAAATGCCATGATCTGTCTCAAGTGATTGCACTAAGGGCAGCCATAAGCTGCTGCATCCATGGCACAGCTCTGCTCCCAGCATCCCAGCACAGAGTGTGGGTTTCACCTTCACAGCACCAGCACCCATCCTCATCCCACTGCGGGGCACTGCTCCACTCCACTTCCTGAGCACCTTGAAGAACAGCAGCTAAAAGAAAGGCATCCCCGTGCATTATCCTTTCTGCACATGAAGGCACACTGTAGATGTTTCAATTGTTCCAGCCCTGCCCTTAGCACAGCTAAACCTTAACATGTTGGCAGTCTCTGTGTTAACCCCCTTTTCCCAGCACAGCTCTGAATGCAAAACACCACAGCAAGAGCTGGAACTGAAGCCAAAAAGTGCAATTTTACACAGGGCAAGGTGAGAAAAATCTAACTGTTAAAATGCTATCAGTAATCCGGTTTTAATTTCTTCCCTCAGAATACCTGCAATACAGAGCATTCTTGTCAAACACAGCTAACATGGTGCAGCACTCCTGGAAGCACAGAGACATATCTCACCCAGCTTTAATTACTGCTCCTTTCAGGTGTTTTGGCCCCAGCAGGTCCCAGCCTTCCTGCAGGCAGAAGGTGCAGGACAGCTGAAAGCCACCAAACAGAGGCCCCTATCACTGGCAGGGTTGTATGAAAATAGCAGCACTTTGTGCACTGAATATTTTCTCACTCAAGACAAGTTGGATATTTTCTATCAGATTATCAGCAGACAGTAACATGTTGATGCTGTAATGCTGTTGAAATAGAGACATCACAAAGAGTGCACTATGGTGGTTTTGGCACTGCCTTTCCAGCTTTGTGGCATTTCACTCTTCCTTTTTTTAATACAGCATTGTAAGACAAATACTATTAGAACAGAGAGGTTTAAACTCAAACTACTCAACAGTTTAGAGGAATACATCAGTGTCTACGGGCTGCAGGCAGCACCAGGATGAGCAGCATGCCTTCCCACCATACCAATAAGTATTTCAATCCTTGAGGAGAAAGCTCCATTATTACATACAAGGGAAAGCATCTAAGCAAGTAAATACCCAGAGATTTCCCCTGGTGGAAGGGTGCAATGCTGCAAGGCTCAAAGACTGCTCAACACCACTTTGCAGTTCAGGCAGGAGCTGATGAAGAATAACACGTGACGGGTAGCGAGGAAAAAACTTCATTAATAGAGAGCTTGGAAGGTTTCCGAAGGGAAAAGAAAACTGGGAATTTTCCTGTTGATGTTACAGATGATCCTTTGCAATGAGAGGAGGGGGAAGGGAGACGGGTTGAGATGTGCATGCAGTGCATAGCAGCAACCTCCTGCTGCTGGCAGATCTGCATGAACCACCAAATAACAAAGTAAGTATTCCCTGGGTTCTAAGTGGAAAGAGTTCATCTCTGTTTGCAAAGATAAATATTCCCCTATTTCACAGCTCAAAGGCATTGGGCTGCACAGGATGCACGGGGTGAGTGGGATGCTCAACCCCCAGCTCCAAGTAGGTGAACTGGGCTGAGCACCACTGGGGTGCCTGGTGCTGCTGCAGACCTGCCCAAAGAACCAGGGATGGGCTCTCAGCTTCCAAATTCAGCAGTGCCATGTCATGCTCAGAGGCCACCATGTAACTCTACATCACACAATAAACAGGTACGCCCTTTGCCAACACACCCAGCTGCACTTTAACAAATTGAACACACCAGGCAACAAGCCCAGGGTGCTGCAGATGAGGACCTGAGAAGCAATAAGGGGATGCTGAGGTCCAAGGAGCTCATTCCACGTGTTAAACTAATTCTCCATCTTCAAATTTGCAGCATTTATCACCTGGCAGTTTTCTAGTAAAATTGTCTATTGACAGATAAGCTCAAAGAAACAGCATTTTAGGCTGAAGATCCATGCAAAGAAGTGTACGGTGTCAAATATATGCTGCAGAAGTTTGTTTCCAAGGGGTGTGATCGGTGTGATCAGGGATGGAGGATGGCAGAGCCCAACCTGTCCCTCCTGAGGAGTAGCAATGAAACACTTGTGAGGAAACCTATGTAGATATGAGGAATTATTTAAAACTAAGCAATTATTTAAAACTACAGCAGCTTTCTTGTGGCCAATTCCCACACAATAAAGAGGATGGGATTTGTCAAGCAAATTGTTCACTCCATAGAAGCTGATGAGAGCTCTCCTTGATCCCCAGGCCATTTCTTGACTTGGGATGCTGCACAGATCTCTCCCTGTCTGCCTGGTTCCCAACCAGCCATACCAGCACACCATCCCTCTGTGTGCGAGCTCCGTTTGCACCTCATGCTGAGATAATCAGGGCTGCGATCATTTACACGAAAGGAACAAAACATATTTAAACAAAGAGTCTACAGTTTTATGAAAACATGACGACTGTGTAATTAATTTTTCTCTGGCACGGCAAATTCCCACATGGACGGAATGGATGACTTCAGTGTGTAACATTTGGAAAAGACGCAACAAAACCAGCCAGCAATTGAGGTGGAAAAGCACTGGGGAAAGTCTCAAGTTTCCTGCTGATGGTGCCAACCAGCACCCAAGGCTTCCTGCACCCTGAGGTCCTCAGAGACACACGTGTCCCATGGGCATCCCCTTCCACCTGGGACCTCTCCTCCCTTCGTTTCCTCCCCCTGCAGTGATAAGATTAATGTCTCTGTGAACTCTGCCCAGATGCTGTCCCTCTGGAAGTTCCACCTGAAGACTCTCCATCTCCTCGGCCACTTTTGCATGACCCGATTACTGGGACAAAATGCCCCGTTTGGATCTCGAATTCTTCATATTAATAATGTCATACATTACACTTGACAGCCTCTAACTGATTCTCTGACTTTCATACGGCAAAAACTTCTGGCAGCATTATTGGTTTTCCCTCTTTTATTAACTGCTCTGGCTGGCAGCAAAATCCCCAGCTGGGTCGGATGCTCCTGGGGGAATTTTTCAAAGGTTAGATCCTCTCATGCTGATGCAACGCTTTTGGCACTGTTCAAGAAGACAGATTAATCACTTAGCAAGGCCAATATCCTAACCCAGAACAAGAAGGAAAAAAATTAGTCAGTCAGTTGCTTAAAAATACATTTAAGCATTTAAATACATCTTATATAATTTTAGTCCCTGGTAATCAGGCCCTGGACCAAGGAGAGCAGCAGAGAAAACAATGAGGCAAAGAAATGAAAGTTCCTTACAAACCCAAAGAAAAGGAAGCAATATAGCAAAGAATGAAATGGATGAGATCACTGGTGAGATGCAGGAAACATCACCTTTTTCTTAAGAAAAAAGGTGCTGACCCTGCAATTGCAGTTGGTGATAATTCACAGCTTCTGAGGATGCTGATGCTACAAGCTGAAGTTGCTCACAAATGGATTCTTTGTACTATTCTGCAAAGAACTCCACTGTTTCTCCCACAAACACTTCTGTCTGCATTGCTATAGTGCCAACACCCAAGCAGAAGAGCATGGAGCAAGAAGAAGCAGCACACAAACATTCCCAATGAGTAACCAGGTACTGTAGCTATGTCCAGTCCACTAGCCCACCTTGCCCTGGGGTTAAGTGTTACCTTTTGGGTATACTGGTTATAGAGAATCCAAGTCATCATAAAGGAACTTAATATTAATGGTCAGCAGTGAGATAATTAACTGCCTTCGTAGCAGAGACCCTCAGAAATGTCTGAGTGTGGTTGAATGCATTTGTGGCTAATGGAAGAATGGAGCAGGAGCCATTTCAGCCATCCAGCGTGAGCATTTCTCTGACACAAGTACTGACTGCAGGCAGCTGGGTAGGATGCTCAGGTTTCTCTCATGCCTTTCCCTAAAAATGCAGTCCATCAGTTCATCCAAACCCTACACAGCAAAGCCTTTCTCTCTCTCATAACCTGCTCCCAAGGCCAGCTGAAGAAGGAAATCTCCTCAACCTGCTTCCTTCCAGCACTGCTGTGGGTCATGCCTAGAGCCTTTGGCTCTTAGAGGGCAGAGCACTGCTCCCTAACGAGTTTATCTTCCATTGTACTTAGTGCTCTCGGCTCACACATCGTGCAATGCTCTATTCTGACAGGTGAACTGTATTCTTCTGTTGCTGGGCCAAGGTGGAGCTCATCTGTTCACATCAGCTCTGCCCTGATTGTTTACATTCCCATGGCAGGGTCCTGTCCATCACTAAGTCAATGTGAGGTCCAATTTCTACTCTCAAATGACTCTTCAGGCAAGTCTAGCATTGATTACTGAAAGCCCTGGTTCTACTGACTGTGGTCCTCCAAGGAACTCCCAAAAATGGGTAGAGCTGCTGCCCTGGGTCATGAAAAATAGGATT
>JAOWBP010004313.1:15080231-15110975 GCA_028571105.1 Tragopan temminckii
TGCTGTCTGTTTTGCACAATCCATTCAGCTTGAGCTATCACTCCTACCACCACCAGCAGCACTGCCCATGTATCTGCTTGTGCCACATTGGTACAACAGGGCTCAGAAGGGAATGCCACTTCTGGGAGTGACCGCTGACAATTCATGTTTCACATCAAATCTCTGCTCTTGTTCTAAAGGAATAACCTTAAAAGACATTCAGAATCTAATCATCCCTACAGAGACTTAATACATGCAAGGGCATGAGCAAGACCTGAAGAAGGAAATTATAGTGGTGTGCTTCTGAAGGAGGGCTGTATGCTGATGATCTGCAGCACTTTGTCTTCAGAGATTACAGGGTGTTATCAATTATAATATCCTTATAACATGATTATTTTTTTTTTTCTGAATGAAAATTCTTATGGAGTTATTACCGATAACTGGTGGGAGTTGGAACTGTTGGAATAAGGAAAGTTCAGGTTGGATGTTAGGAACAATTTCTTCTCCAAAGAGTGGCTAGGCGTTGCCACAGCTGCCCAGAGAGTGGGGGAGTCACCATCCCTGGAGGTGTTCCAGAATGGGGGTATGTGGCACTGGGGCATACAGCCAGTGGACATGATGGATGGGTTGGGTTGGACCTGGGGAATCTGGGAGGTCTTTTCCTACCTGAATGGTTCTGTGGTTCTATGAAACACACCACTGTTGCTGGATGGGGTATGGTCCAGCATTATAACCTATTTCACTTCTTTCCTTTCAGTTACTTCAGTCATTTTAACAAAGCCGTTTCAGGACATTTGCAAACAGAGCTTAACATCCAGCACAATGTTATCAACATAGCACAAATAGCAGACAATGTAGATGACACAAGACAATCTAGAGAAACAAAAGCAAAAATCAGTGAGCCAGGAGAGGGAGACCTTGAATTCTCTTCTTCAATGACCAAGGGGCCTCTTCCAGTGCCAGAGATGTGAGCTCAGCATGTGAGGTTTTAAAATGTTCCAGGTACATTGGTGGTGGTGAATGGAAGACACGTGCACTGACCTCTGCAGTGATGTAACACTTCTCAGAACTGCCCTCTACTTGCTCTGAGGAGGACTGAGTTCTTCAGTAACAAAGAAAAAAACAAAAAAGAAAAAAAGAAAAAAACCAAATCCTCACAATAAGTAAATACTTACACGTGCATGCTTTAGGGACGCAGATCTAAGCAACTATTTTTGTTTTCATTCACTTAATCATAAAATTCCTCAAAATGTATCGTCTTAAGGTAGCAAGAACCTGAAGTCATAGAAAAATAACCACATGCTACATCATCATTTGAAAGAAAAAAACCTAACTAACTAACTAACTAACTAATGAGATCTCAGCTGCCTGCAGGAGCAGCACTGCATCTCTCCACTGATAACTGCACGGCTGGTAGCAGCTGGACCAATGTGCAAGGAAGAAGGCCGAGGGGTGACAACAGCTTTGGGTATGAAGGGAGCTACCTTAAATCAGCTACTTTAAGACACTGAGCAATTCCTGTTGCTGGGAGCTGATGGCACTGGGAACTGAAGTCATTCTGCATCAGCGCCTTTAGCAGCTATGAAGGAGGAGCTTGGTATAGGGTAGTTATCATAAAGACACCTAAAAAACCCTCTTCTGCTGGCTTCATACCAGCCTGCACTAGCAGCACTCCCCACATCCCCGATGTCTGCAGGCTGCTCTCACACCTCTGTATCTCAGCTTTCCTGTGTCATGGCCACTGGTACAGCCAAATGCATGAGCACGTTGAAGGAGCAGAGGGCTGAGGCAGGAGCTCACACAGCCCCCGTATCAATCTTTTCAGACAGCCTGCATATCACCACTAGAAAGCGTGAACTGCCCACTGCAAGAACCTTCCCATCCTCACTGACCTTACGGAAAACTAAATGCCCTCAGAGAAGGTTCTTCTTCCTGGAGTGGTTCAGCAAACACAAGGGTACGGTGCCAACACGAGGAAAAGAACCAGCAATCCTTAAAAACAAGTCAGAAAATCTCCCAATTGGAGTTCTTTCTTCTCCTCCCGCACACACTTGCCAGGCTGCCCTGCTATTAACGCTCCTCCCACGCCTGGTGCCTGGGGTCCCTGCTGAGCAGCAGGTTGCAATCTGCTTGGCACAGACTGGAGAAGCCCCGTCAGACTGTCGTGTTCTTAGAACATCAAAACAGGGAACAAAAACAAGACAAAGTAGCATTTGGGGAAGTTTTCAACATAGGGTTACGTGAGCAAATTCAAAACATGTGGGCAATCAAACGCGTTCAAGATGTGCGGGAGCCCATTCAGTGATCACCAGGCAGTTACTGCATGGGATTTCATGGGGCAAAGATTTCCTGGTCAGCCTTACAAACAATCCAGACACACTTCATCCACAGGAGAAAAGTTGCAATTCACTTCATTTAAAGGGCATTTGTTGATTTGTTGTCCGAGAATATGAACAGCAGTGACCACTGGGAGGATTTCTCCTCGTTGGTGCTGGTGCTAACCAGCATCCATTTGCTACCAAATGGAGAAGAAAAAATCAAAACGCTTATTTAACTTCACAGAGGACGTGCAGAGAGCTGGTTTATCCATCCCCTCTTAAAAATGAGAGCAATATTAGGTATTGTTGATCGTACTGTTCCACGGGGAGACAGAAATAAACCCGAATCGGAAGCTTCAATCACTACTTTCCATTTACTAAAACAAAACAGCACCTGAAAGAAGTGTTGCATCTTCTCTCTTTATAGCAATGTGCAATGTAAGAACGCAATTCATATTTGTGAATAAATAAGGGATGAGAGCAGATCCTTTGTAATACCACAAATTTGTTACACAAAACCTCAGCATTTTCTCCTCTGAGAACTAAAACACTTCCTTTCGTCTTAAGTATTACAGAGAACCATAAGGAATCACCAGCTTGGAGGCTGAAACAAATATACTGTAAGAGCATGGCACTACCTCTTTCCTATAGCATGTTCCGAAATAAAGATGTCCGCAGTAACTTATGCAAAGATAAGCAATGCAGATTTTAACATCATTTGTAGGTTATAAATAATTCCTATGGGCAAGCCAGAGCCGTTCCCAGCACAACTTGCTCAGCCTCAACATTGCAGCAATAAACTTCAAGGTATTTTTTTTTGCTTTTTGCTTCTCCCCTGTTTGTGGCTGCTTTTCTGATGCCCTGGGACTTGCCATCCATGCTCAGCAGGGGTGAATGCATCTGCTGCTACAGTAATGCCATCCCTGCCCATCAGCTTCTCCAAGAGGTAATAAAAAAGGAGAAAGAAATAATTTTGGAAAGAGAACAGCTGTGTTGGAGCCTAGATCCCCGAGGGCAGTGATCCCCCTGCAAGCAAGGATTAACCCATCCCCTGTATATCTGCACCATCTCCAGAAAATAAGGATTCTTTCAGCAAATAGCGTGAGATTTCTGCCAGGTTGTCTTCCCTGGAGAGAACAGCTGGGACTTGACATCCTTCAGTGAGCAGCTCCCTGCAAGGTTCATTAACGCTCACTGAGAGCGCATCAAACTTTGGGTTCCACCTCTGGCAACCTGTTCATGGGCATTGGGGTACCACAGAGCCCCCAGCAGATGGGGCACAGGTCCACGAAGGTCAAACAAACACAGAGATTGGAAGAAGAAGAGCAAATTGGGATTCCAGAGAGACTGAGGGCAGAAGGGACAGCTGGGGGTCCTATAAACCAGGGCCCATGCAGGGTCATCCCAAGCTGGGAAAGAAGGACGCTGTTCCTTCTCCACACCCTTCATTGCCTTTAATGTCTCACGGATGGAGCTCAGCTGAGCACCAAGGACTGCTCTCTGCTCTCTGGGCTGCCAGCTGCCGGCTTGTATCAGAATGCAATGGAAAGATTAACGTGTGGAGGAGATGTTTTTAAGGGTGAGGTAAGAACACAACCAAACTCCCCACTGACACAAGCTGAGAAGCAAAACGTAGGACATTACCCTTCATAGAAGAGACTCTTTAAAAAGTCACTTTTCATTCAAAGCCATGGAAAATCATTTTTGAGAATGAACTACATTTTGCAAACTCTGAGAGTAAAAGCTGTGCAAGGGAAGTGTTAAAGTTAGCATCCAAGATAGGAGCTGTAACAGACAATCAGTGCCAACAGCAGGAGCACGCGGGGTAAGAAGGACCCTCCTGGCTGTGGGGTTTCCATCTTACGAGTGATTATTGGCCCATTTAGGGCTGGGATGGCTCTGATTAAATGCCCTGTGAAAGCTGCTGCTTCTGGAGTGGGAATGAGAGGTTACTCTGTTTGCAGATGACACTGTGCATGCTGTCCATCCCTTGGCACTGATTGCCACCAGTTTTGGACTCCGCACCTTCAAGCTGGGACTATTTCCACATGGGGACCAAGCTGGGTTCAGCTTGCTGCCCTGCATCCCCACATACAGTACAGAGGAGCTCAGTAAGGGCTGGCAACTTCTGCTGGGTCATCCCTGCCCACCAATACCCCAGTGCCTCACACCACAACATGCAAGCAGCCAGAAAAAAAGCAGGACCAGAAAGCTTTCTGGCAGGACAAATCATGTCCCATATCCTTCCAATCTGCTCCACATTATAAATCACCACTGAAGGTGATAAACGGTTGCACTTAAAACAAAATACAGGCTCTGCACGCCCAGGATGCACAGCATAACAAAGCAGCCCATGGGCAGCTGAGCTGGCACAAGTGCATTGCTTCGGTTGTGTTTTTCCAGGTCCCTGTGTTCTGGTGCAGTGAGGCTTCCCCAGGCTCTTGACACCCACAGCAGGACTTGGAATCAGATGATCCTTCAGGTCTCTTCTACCCCACCATTCTATGATTCTGTTTCCCCAAATGGAGCCTGCAAGGTGAGCTCCAGGCTGGCAGTGATGCTCATCCCTGTTATGTGCTTCTTCTGAGCACCTTCATCTCCTTGCCTGCAGGGTTGCACAATCCAGGTAAATTATCTGATTGATTTCTGCAGTTTTTCTTATAAGCATGTCTTTGCTAATGGGCAGAGCTCTGTGCTGCCCACATGTAGCACCACCAGTTACACCTGCTGGATGTGGCATCTCACAGCCAACAGGATGAAATTAAACTTAGGTGTAAAGTAAGCAAGCCTTATTATACCCAATTTTACAGTTGGGTAAACTCGTACACTGGAGACATTTCAATGACTTCCTGCAGCCCTATGGAACAAGCTAGCAAAGGCACAGAGCCTGGAAAAGTCCGACGCTCAGTCACCTGCTCCAGGCCCTGCTGCACGAAAGCAGATTTATTAAGCATGTGGTTAATGCTAAGCTTATGGCCAAGGGGACATTAAGCCGTTAGAAAGCTGCTTTTCTTCAGCAGCCCAGAGCCTGCTGCTGCTCCAGCATGGTACACACGGACGGAACCTGCCCCTGCAGCCTGCAGGCAGAGGTGACATGTCACCCAGAGACAGAGGGAGGGACACTGGGTGTCTGTTTGACACTGAAACTTAAATGGAAGCGATGGGGAAGCAAGCAAAGAGAGAAAAAGCAATGCTGTTGTCAGAAAAAAAAAAAAAAGTGTTGCAAAATTCACATGTCCCTTGTGGGGATGTTAGCAAATGATCAGTTGCCAATGGGACTGCATTAAATGCAGCGATGCAGGGACTTGGGGTTTGAGGTGATTTTCAGGGCTGGGGGGCAGACCCTGTTTGAAAAGGTGGCCAAGGGAAACACTGCTATGGGGAGCTCTAAACTTGGATTATTCCACATCCAAGGTGCTGGTTCACTGGTGTGGCTGGAAACATCTTAAGATGGGAAAACGTTCTTTAGCTCAATCTAGAATTTGCAGAGTACTCAACATACGTGGAGCCATGCTCTCATACCTCATTTTAGCAGTAATTAGTGACTTATGACACTGGGAAAACAGGAACTAATTAAACACTAAGAGGAGAGACACCACTGTATAATTAGACTTGGGATACTAGGCCAGGCTAGGAAAGATTTGGGACCTGGAAGCAAATTCATCATTCCAGTCTTGGCCCCACACAGACCCTGTGCCCAGCACTGGGTGCAGAGAACTGCAATGAGGCCACAGCCCTGGAGGAGCCCCTGCAGCTTCCTTCTGCTGTCCTAATTGAGTTTTTGTGCTGAAAAAACACTTCTTCTGGAGGCACAAGAAAGGGGAAGGATGGGTCCTGGCTGTCTTCCAGGAAGCTCTACTCATTTCAACATCATTCTGAGATTTAGGCCCTAAAGTGAATTATAAATGGACCAATTTTGCACTGCTTAATGGAGGCTTGTACAAGGCAGAGCACAGGTTCCGGGTCTCCTGTCGGCTGGGATCAAAACCTTAAGGGTGCTGTGCATTTTATAACTCAGGAAAAACCCATTTGGGAATTCTTATCAACAAATTCAAGGAGTCCATCAGCCAGATGGTTGTCCCATCATTCTGCGCTTCAGAAACAGCCATGCACATGTTGTTCCACTGAGGGTAAATGCATGGCACGCTATCACAGTTTCTCCCCACCAACCTCCAACAAAGGGTGGATGAGGAAATATGGTAGCATTTAAAGGAAAAACGTATTGTTGTTTCTGTAAGCGTGGCCCATTCCATTCGGTGCTCAGTCCGGCAGCCCAACGTGCACTCTGAAAACATGAGATGACATTGTGCCCCAAATAGGACTTGTCACATTAATGCTTTCTCAATACATGTTACATAGAGACAAAGGAACGAGCTCTGTTTTATCACGTGAACTTTACAACCAGAAAAACAGAGCACGTGTCAGCACTGCTGCAATCTCATCTGTTCTCTGGTCTCCACAGCATATGGTCTGATGGTGCTATTCCATTTTCTGTCCCTGGGAGAGCAGTTTGGAACGAAGAGAAATAGCATGGTACATTTGAGTTTATGGGGTATTAAAAGGGCTACAGTGAATGGTAGCCCAGGCACCAAAGTGAATTATTTATAGCGCAATTGCACTTTCCCCCAAACTACCCTTCAGATGGGTCAGGCCTCGGATATATACATTCAGACCTTGTTAAATCCAAAGTCAAAGCAGTATCCCACAGTGTGGGCACCCCAGCATTGCAACAAATGGCACTCGGGCAAAATTCCTTCAAAATTGGTACCCTGAGGACAACAGCATTTGGCTCTCTGCTTATGGATAGACACAGGTTTTACATAAATCTCTCTCTCTGTTTTTCCCCTTTGGGAATGAAACCACCTATGTACTGTGATCTAGGGAGAAGGTTTCTCTATTTTCAACACCAGGTACATCTTTCTATCCTGGCAATGTGAGTTAGCCATCTCTTTGCACTCATCTAGTGTCTCATAAAGACCAAATGCGCACAAAAAAGGGACCCAGTTCTGCACCACAGAGAGGGGCAGTGATTTGCTGCATCCTTGTTGTGCTGCTGCGATGTGAAATTTGCAGTTTGCAGGACAGAGCTGCCCTTCCCAGGCAGGCAGAGGGGCTTTTGGATCAGAGGAGGAAACATTCATATACAGAATTCCTTTTAAGCCTTCACTTGCTCCAAGGTGAGATTGCAAGCTCAGATTTTGGAGCAGGGCTGGACAACACTGCTATTCTATTCCCTCAGGTCCCAAAGCATCAGAATCCCATCCCAGTGCTCTGCTCCCAGTGGGATGCACTAATTGGCCACTGTTCTCCTGCACTATGGGGAGAAGAGCACTGCTGCCCATGCACACAGCCCTCCTCCGCCTTGGACATAAGCAAGTAGAGCAGAAATACTATCTCAGCAGTAAACTAACGAGTGAGTATTTTTATGGGATGTGATAGCACATTAATTGATTTTATTGCAATTTGTGGCATTTGCATAATGATGTGAGTCAATATGAAGATAGGGAAGCAGGGGGTTATGAAAAGCACTGCAGAGTCTCATTCTCAAGGAGCAGAGCCCAATCCCATTATTTTCACATTTTTGTTTTCTTGGTTTGGTCATGCTGTGGCTTTGCAGAGCTTTCTGAAGCAAGCAGCAGTTCTGTGCCAATGCACTCATTCCCAACAGCATCTAACAATGCTACCTAGCAAACACCTGATATCATCAGCTGATTGGATTCTATCTCTAATTACAGATTTTTTTAACCAAGAAATCTAATTTCCACTGTTGTATCCCTCTATCAAGCACTTCTCCATCAAACCAATGACCTCGCTCAGCTAATGACCATAGAAGATGTGCTACTCGCTCAGGCCAGCTGGCTGCATTGCTTTTCCCCTCACTTCCCATGTTTGGGGGTTGCAGAGGCACATGGTGATGCAGCCCCACTGCCTCCACCAGCAGCACAAGCCATCCCGGCATCCAAAGCACAGGATGTGAAGGTGATTAAAGGGATAACATTATGACTTAAATGCAACTAAAGAACATCTTGTTATCCATGAGCAGCTCCTTAGATTGAACTATGTGGAATCAATGCAGCGAGGCTCCATTTGAGTGGAAGATGTATTTGTACAACAGATAATCTGCACTACTGGAGTATTTTTTCCAGCACTGATGGCACAGCAGCCCAGATCTCTGCATTAAAAGCAGTACTCAGTAGGCACAGCATTGCCAGCATCATGCAGTGCTGCTATCAATGGGAGCACTGCCCACAGACACCTCATCTGAGGGGTGCTTCACCTCAGCAAACACCGAGCAGCCCCACAGATGATGGGTTGCATTGTGCCTTACAACCCCCTGGCTCCATTCTACTCCACACCAACAGGTCTGCACCACAGACTTTCTCCTAAGAGACTCCAACAAATGCAAATTGATGGAATGAGAATTCTAATTATAAACAACAACTAAAAAGCTGCAATTAGTGCTTGTTAACAAACTTGCGCTACTAATTAGTCTACCTTTCAGCAGAAAGCATTGTATCTTGATGCATGTTATTACTGTTATTGTACATCCATTCTAGATCCTCCTCTCTGGATCCTGTCCCACACACAAATATCCAACAGGCCACATTTGTGGTAAACAAACTCCCACAGTGCTTCCCAGGCCATGCTGCAGCCCAGGGATTGTTTCCTGAATACCAGCAATTAGAGTAATTAAAGTGATAAAGCACAAAAGAAGATGTAGGAATTAATCAAGTCTAGATCAGATCCAAATAACTGCTTGTTTATTCAAATACATAAACACTGTTTTGGTGCTAATATCAAACCGACAGCTGGAATATGGCATTCCTTGAAAGCAGAAACAGCAAAGCCAGTCCTGCAGTGGTGCCTTTGGTTGGTGGCTCAGCAGCCAGAGCAGCACCCAGTGGGACAATGCATGAGAGCACCAGCACGCAGCCAGCACTCAGGGCAGGAGCACAGAATGACTCTGCGTTGGCATCAAGGGGAGCACAACGCTATCAGCGAGCCACAGGCACAAGGAATGGGCAGTGGGAAATCACAGCTCCTCTCTGGGAGCAGAATGGGACAGCATGGCCCTGCAGCCACATGGAGGCTTCTGGAGAACACGGGATATGGGACAGGGTCCCACCACAATGTGTTACAGCTGCACCCTCCCATTACTCATTTCTGTTCCCGTGGGGTCGTGTGATCAAACAATTCGCCCCTTATAAACTTGCCATTTCAATTAAATGGAGACATCGAGTGAAGCCCAGAACTAATCACAGTCAGTACCTGGGCTTGCTCTTCCAATTGACAATCCAAAACCATTTTTAGTTGAACAGCCCTCACAGCATCCGCCTGATACAAAAGGTTCCATCACACTCATGTTACAGACGAAAGTGCAGCAGCAATAAAACAAAGTGACAAACTGCCATACACCCAAGCTCAGGCTGGGTCATCCAACTGGGGGGGACAAGGGACAGGAGCAGGAATCCTGGCCAAGGAGAGGAAACACCCTATGGGGACTTCAGCATTTCTCCTCCCTCCCCCCTCAGAGGGACCGAGACTGAAGTCATTTCCGTGCTACAAACGGGTGTGCTTGTACTCTGCAAGATAGAATTACATCTACAGATGGTCCAGACTAAAAAACACTGTTAATTTTAGCTTAGGCAGAACCATGGGTACATAGCTGGGGAAATGAAATTAGATGCACTTTATGTACTTCCAAAATTATCAAGAAGAGCTCACTCCATAAATAAATACCAGCCCAAACCTAAGCTTGCATTTGATGCAACACAGTTTAGTGTTTACTTTTTTCATGACATTTCACAAGTAGCAAAAAAGCATCTCTCTTTTTGTACGTCTGCTCTGACACTTTTGGAGCTGGGCATTTTTTGCCTATCTTGTAAAATCCCTTTATCACACAGTAATGTGTCCCCGGTACCCTTTATAGATTATTTTTCCGCATTTCCAATTCTGTTAAATAATTAGCGGTAATTGCCCTAAGCAAATGGTTACCAAGCAATCCAATACTGTCAGCAAGCAATTTATGCTGTGGAGATGCCCTTGTCTTCACACAGAGCCCCAAGGAGGACAGCCAGTATGAATGTGTATCGCTCCACTCTCACGTGCATGGAGACAATTAGCAAAAGAGCAGCCATCAAAGCCCCCACGTTCTGGCAGAGGTGAAAATAATGGAGGAAACCTGGAATGCTCAGAGGCAGTTCCCTGGTGGGAAGGGGCTCTCTACAGAGAAAGACACTTCAGGTCCTTCTTGGAGTACCAACAACAGAAGTAACGTGGAATGGCATCTTTATGCTGCTGTGCACAGGGATCCAGGCTTACCTCATACACCTCTTCCCTGGGATTAATTATTTCATTGTGGACAGTGATGCTCAAGCTCACTTCTAGCAGGCGATGGGTGTGAATGGTGAGCGAATCTGTTGCGCTCCATTCAAGAGGATGGAGCCATCACTGTGCCCATGGGCACTCAGCCCTCAGGGCTCCTTCGAAACAATTCCATCCTTCCTTCATCACCACCATTCGATTACATTGCCCCCATGTACAAATTCTCCACTGCATAAAACATATTTCTGAACTATATAGGCATTATTCATACCTGCATAGCCCCGACATCCAGCTCTGCCGTGTGCTCCTCTAATTTACAATTTGACCCTTCAGCTCTTCAGAGATGGAAATCAAAACCTTCTAAATCTACTTTACACCAATCTAAACTACTCTACACCAACCTAAATTACTGTCTTTGTCATAAAGATATGACTAATACAATTCCAGTCAATTTGGAATATTCTGAAGTATTGCTCACGGCACTGCTTTGGGATAAAAATAAACGTTCAAACAATTTCATACTTCAGCACGGTGATATCTCCACTATGCATCAGCCTGGATCCACGTAATTATAAAGTGAAAGTAAAGTGTGTTTTAAAAGACCTTTTTCTCATTTCTCTTATATGTAAAAGTCCCATCACTCATGCATGCACGATCAGTGTAATTGCAGAAGTGGTACTGTAGCACTGCTGGTTTGACAGGGAAATTATTTTTCTTTCTTTCCCTTCTCTCTTTCTTTCTCTCTGTGTTGCTTTTTTTGTTTGTTTGGTTTGTGGTTGTTTTTGAGTCTGTTTGTTTTTTTGGTTGGTTGGTTGTTTAAGTAAGAGCACCCTAATAGCCATCCTCCTGGGCTCCTCCAAGGCAAATTAGAGCAAGCTGGCCCCCTGGGAGGTGTCCCTGCCTATAGCAGGGGTTGGAACTACATGATCTTAAAGTCCCTTCCAATCCAAACCATACTACTGTGAAATTGTTGAAGGGTTTTGTGGCCACACGAGAGGAGAGCAAAGCACCACGGCCACAAAGGAGGGTGCACCACCTCCAGCCACCATGGAGAGAGTCAAAGGGAAGAAACGGGAGACTCCGAATCCCTGCAGGAGATGGCAACACGAGGAGCAGAAATGGGGAGAAAAGGGGATCTTGCAGCTTGGTTAAACTGCCAGCACGCAGCTTGAGGATCACATCTTGCACTCAGTTTTGCTTTCTAGGTGTATGGATGTGCCACAGCTTTTCCATAGGATTGCTGTCAGCAGCACTGGTGCCCAAGGAGACAAACCCAAGTGCTGCTGCCTCTGTTGGAGGTGATGGAGGGGAAGAGGGTCAAATCCTTTGGAGTTATCAGTATGAGAACATGGGTTATCCATCCACCAACGATGCCCATCCAGGCAGGTGTTCCCATCTGCTCAGCCCATCAGGCACAGAAAGCAGGCATTATTTCACACTGATCAGTATTTTATAGTTATACATCAGATCTCTCCTTTGGATTTCAGTAAAATCTTATCAAAATAAATAAGTCATTTATATGCAGGATCGTACAAACGCTCTCCACTCTGTCTTTGTCTTCCTGTGAAACCAGCAGGCTGCACTCGCCTTCGGTTACCTGGGTAAACAGATTGCTAATATAACCAATATATGTGCTAATATTCCTAAAGCATCGTTTTACAAAAGGGCAAAATTGTTTGACCCAAACAATTCCCAATATGCTTCATGCATTACTGTTGATAGAAATTTCTCCTGACTTTCACTTCAGCATAAACAAAAAAACAACTGCAACAAAAGCCCTTTAAAATACGTTCAATGGAAGAAAAAAAAAAAAAAAATCACCATCAAATCTCCAGAAATTATTTTCTCTGTGCTGCGAGCAGTTCTGAACTCATCACAGCTCCGGGAAGTTCTGGATCCCAACTCAGAAAGTGCTCAGAGCTGGAAGCATCCGAGCTGTCTGAAGTTCCTCGGGTCAGATCAGTGCCCAACTCAGAGCCCAAAGGGGTCTCTCCCCATAGCTATGCAAATAGCATTTATCGAGTCAGGACAGAGGGGCACCATGGCTTTGCTTCCCATCACCCTTGGCCCCATCCCATGTGTCCCCGTGCAGCAATCCTAAAGCACTTTCCCATTGCTTTGGGGACAGGCCAAGCAGCATCTCATTTGTTTCACACCAGGTCTGTTTCCTGCTCCACACACCTAACAGAGCTTTGTGATTCTGGGTTTGCTCTTAGGAAACCTCTGCACCCACAGCCCCAGTCTCTGCTCTCTTTTCTAATCGTGGGAGTATCTCTGTCCCCAAATCTCAGGTCGGTGCCAAATGGCTCTGAGTTTGCATAACATCCAGCTGGCCAGGAGATCTTTATTTCTGCTTTATCCTTCTCACAGCCCGCAGACAGGAGCCTGGCAGCAAGGAGCCCTGCATCCCAATCAAGGGTCAAGGGCACGGATGTGCAGAGAATCCTCAAGAAGGGAACCATATAAAAGCTAAGCATGGCCAACCTTCCTTCCCTCTGCCCTGCTGTTTCCACAGAGGCAAATTTGTCCATGCTTAATTTTCATTAATAAAATCAATACGTATTCATGCACACACGTACTGCTGCAAAGTAGCTTTCAAACAAAAAATAAATGAGTGCACATGAGCCTGGTCCCCACAAACGGACCTTGGGACCACACTTCCACCAGCCACGTTCTCCTGAGGATACAACCACATGCAATTGCTGGCTGAGATGTTCCCCTTCAGGTGCCAAACCCAATCGGTTCCATTCTGGATTCACATTTAGATAATGGGCCTCATCTTTATAAGAGCTAAGACCAGGAGTTACACGGAAGGGAAGTGCTCAAGAGAGAAAACAGTTCCTCTTTGTGTTTTTTTGTCACTATGGTTTTGCTTTTGGCTGCAAGGTTTCTTTGTCCTTGGCCGAATGATATTTAATAAACCATAATGCCACTAATTTGCCTGAGTTTCTAATGAGGTTGCTCTGAAAAGCTCTGTTCCTTTATTCTTGCGTTTCCTTAATGAAATAAACTTTGTTCTCATCCTGCCCTCTTTGCTGGGGTATTTCATCTGCTGCTCTGCTACTCCTGAGCTTTTCAGCCAGTTTCATACACTGCAGCATAGATGTTGCCAGATCAGAAAATGCTGCTTTATCACCTCCAATTAAGCAATCTGGCTAAGTGAATTCAGCGGGGAGCAGGGTTGTCTCCAGATCCCTCAGCCTATTGCTGTCTCCACTCCTGCAAGCTCCGCATTTCCATCTCTTGGCCAATTTTCCATTTCTTGGCCAAATTTTCTTTTGTAGGTGTTGCCACAGACACTTACAGAGCTGTGTCACTGGGCTGAACCCTGCTGCCATCCATCCCAGCCAGCTGCCAGGGTAGGGCAGTGTCACAACCCGGATACTTGGAGGAAACCTACAGCGTGTAGCAGCATCTTCTCCAAAGACACCCACACAACTGCGCCCAAGTCCCACACCAGCACACAAGAACAAGTATTTTATACCTCGTGCTTAAAATGGCCTTCAGTGGGCACCTCCTTTCTGGGCCTTCCCCCTGCACAGACACTTGGCAGTGGGGTTACACAGCTGAGCTCCCCCAAGCAGCCCACCACAGACAGTGGTAACGCACCGCGACTGATGTTAAATCCTGTTCTGACCCTCACTAACCCACAGGCTGGGAGTGGATAACCACCCAATCTTTGCATTCTTTGCATTAAGGCCTCATGGGGATGCTCCCCCACTCCCATCCCCACTCATACTGCCTTCATTTTCCCTTCCTCCCTATTAGCAGGGCTGCTCGTTACCCCAGGGCCCATCTTTGTAGCACTGATAAAGCACCCACGAAGTGCCATTCACCCCAAGAGCTGCCTCTCTCCATCAAGGCTCCTCAGACTCAGCACAACAATACAACAAACATTGGCCATCAATAATTGAGAAAAACTCCTTCCCCACGTGTTATTTTTCATTGGAATGATGTGTTATTAGTTTATAGATATATACTTTTTAGCTGAAGGCTTTTTTTGGCAGCAATTTGGCCTTCACAATAATGGACTTTACTGTATGTAAAGCCTTGGAAAAGCAGCATTTTGGAGAGAGGCACGATAGTCACCGAGTCTGGTTTGTCACACTGTGAAATGGAAGCACAGTGCCATCTCTTGGGCTGAGCAGAGCCTCAGCTCTGCAATCAGCCTCTGAGGAGTTCTTATTTTCCCCTAAAGCTACAGCAATTCATACATTCAGCACATTGCCAAGGAATGAAGGTTTGCACTGGAGGTCAGGGCTCTGCTCCTCGCTCTCTGTGTCAGGCACAGCTGCAACACGCACTGACCTTCTGCAAATGCTGCTTATATCTTCTGTATGCTGTGCTGGTGTGCGTGGAGAGCATCGCACCAACAGAGTGCCAGGCTCATTCCCTGGGGCTGCCCCCAGCTGAGGTCCTGGCTGTGCACCCAAAGAGCAGGGAGGGCTTCCAGCTCTACAGCTGCCCCTGCAAGGAAGACCCTACTAGGAGCAAAGGGATTTAAGACATGTTTCCTCTGAATTTTTAAGAAATGCTTCCTTTCTATTGCCACTGAGTACATTAAAAAACAAAAACAGAGAATAGGTCATTCCATACATCTGCCCAATTGTTCAAATAACTCTGATGTTTATCCCACTGAGGGAAGGATGCACTTTGGAGCTCTTTCTCCAGACCAACGAACACTATTCCACAGCAGTGTGTTTCACGGTGCTGTTTTTGCTTCCCGGGGCCACAGAGAAAAAATGCATTGTGCCAGAAATTGGGAGTTATTTGACACAGAAATAATGGCAGGTGAGCTAGAGTCCGGACACATCCTGCAATTAAGATCTTGAGTTATTGACTTCAAATTGACAGCAGAAGTCTATTAAATGCTGCTGTGGGCGATATGGATTTGACATTGCACAGGTGCACAACACAATGGCAAAGCACCTCCACAAATGGCAAAAACCCACAGGACTGCAGACATTCCCCCCTGCACAGGTGGGGCAAAGCCATGCTGAGCTCCAGCCATCCAGCACCAAGGGAAATCAAAAGCATTGACTGAAAAGCCACCAGAGCCCCAGCAAATAAGTAAGTCTTGTATCACAGGCACACATACAAATCCAGCCTAAGGACAGAACTCAGCACATCTCCTGGTGGCTCTGTGACTGCTGAGCTCTGTAGGGCTGCACTGAGCAGTTCATACCCCATAGGAAAATACCCCCACGGCCCTTCACTTGGCAACTGTCCACATCTCCCCTTCTTACACTGGTTTTTATGATACACTTTGGGCACAGAGGTTAGTTTGGTGGCTTCGTGAAATGTTTCCTTTTTCCCTTTTACACAAAGAAGCTCATATGGGGACTCTCCCCTGGCCCTGGGGACATTTCAGCCAGCTTAGCAACCAGCTATGGTGTTACTCAAGCCTTAAAAGTAAGCAGGAATGCTTGCACAGATATATGGGGACACAGAGCCCCTTCTGAGCTGTTTGTCCTACGAAGGCCCTAACGACACCACTTCTCATTTAGAAGTCACATCTCCAACTGCATTTAATTGCCACTGTTGTAAAACTAAGGGTGATTTCTAACCAGTGTGATCATCTCTGCAGATGGTAGAGGAGGATGGCAGAGGCACTGCGTGGTGCAGGGGAAGGGACTTGGGGGTCTCAGAACCTCACAGCGGGACACAGCACTGTTCTGAAATCTCTGCTCGAGGTCCTCCTCTCCACTGACTGCGTATCAGTACAGGAATTCAAAGGAGAGGAAGCAATGAGGGGGGCACAGGCTTCTCAGTCCTCCCCCTACGGGTGCTGCATGGATGTATCACACAAAAAGGGACACTCACAACCAAATCCACCCTGTGGTCACACCGGCAGGCAGCACCACGCAGCTCGTGTAGTGCCAGCCATGTCCTCAGCCCTCCAACCCCTATTATAATCTACGGGAGGGTTACACCCTATGCATTCTGGCACCAGTGCTGTGCCCTCTCCAGAACAGCAGGCCCCTGACACCATGCTCACAGCCAGCAGTCTCCCAGAACACAGTTCCCATCTCATTGCTTTCCCCACAGAGACGGGATGACACATCACCTTGCTCAGGGCCTTCCTTAGAGCACGATGGCTTTTGCTGTGTATCAGCGCCATCCCAGAACAAAATGCATGCTGCTCCCACCACCACCAGGGCCACTGCCCCATGGCTTTATGCAACACGAGTCGTACTTGCTCAGAAATGAGTGTGAATTTATAATACTGGTGTGAGTACCAAGTCTGAAAAACAAGCCAGTTACTTGCTGCTCCCAGCTATGATCCTAAAACAGATGTTTTGGGGGTATGAAGTTACGCCGTGAGGTTCGGAATTGCAGATACAATTACAACCTTCATTTTTACAGCTGCTCCTAAGCACTAAATGCAGGCAGAGCTGCAGCTGGAGCTCAGCAACCACACAGCTTCCCCCCCTCACCCCACAGCACACTGCTCCCACAGACCCCCTGCTTCCCTGAGTCAGGAATGGGAGAAGTGGGAGCAGTTCCCACCATCGTGCACCCCCAGGACCTTTAGGAAAGTTCAAAACACCCAAATTACGTGACAAACTGTAAGAGCTGTCAGAAACATCACGGGTTCTAAGTATTCTAAGCACTTCTCCTGAAGTGAGGGTGGATGAGCTGTATTTCCCCAGCCCCAGAACACAGGAATTAAATGATGTGAGGCGCAGAGACAGCTGCAGCATGCTGTAAGGACAGCACGGGATGGTGACTGCCTAGTCAGGGCAAAGGGAGAAGTGAGGATGAGAGCAGAGCCCCCGGAGCACACCCACAGGCACAGCCAAAGAAGTTTCCGGATGTAGATTGTTTATTGATTCCAACATATTAATAGATTGGATAATAAACAGTACTTTTAAACATTCTCTTAACCAAAAATATAACAAATATTTACAATCACTCAGTAAAAATACAAAAAGCATACAGAGGCACTGTCTTTCTAAAAGACATAAGTGTAAGAGGTATCAAAAAATAGGAGACAAACATTGCTTGTTACAGAATACTTTACAATCACTGACTTGTGCAGTACAATTGCTATTGGAATATCATTACATCTGTGCAGTTTTGCCAATATGCTCACATAGTTAGAATTTAATTAATACCAAGCTAAACTGCATTCCAGGTATATCAAAAATAAAGATAAAACAATAGAAAGCACAACGTAAGCAAAAGCTGGATTGGGAATTCAAGGTAGATTACCCTCTATACAAGCGTTCTAAAATACAACGTGTCAAGCTTTTCTAAAGAGAGAGTATCCCTTTTTTCCTCTGTTCTTGCACAGGCAGCGGGAAGCTCATCCTTAAATTAATTTTAACCCAAATGCTTTATGAGAACTTCCACGCCAGCATCCCTTCCCCACACAGGACAGGCTGAGCCACAGGGACAGCCTGCACACAGCTCCGTGCCATGCTTTGCACCAGGGGAGGAGGGACCACAGCTCAGGGCTCACTTGCTGTCCCCTTTCTGCTGCTGCAGAGGCCTGCTGAAGTTTTCAGCACTGCACTGCTCTTTTGGAAGGGCTGGGGGTAAAGGACACCGCTGGAGGGTGGCGGTGCAGCAGTAGGACCTGGCTGGGGTCCTATTTGCACCTTACTTTGTGAAAAAAGGGATAATGTCTCTTCAAACCCACAGCGGACACAGCACACCTGGCTATCAGACCAGATCAATGTGATCGGTTCGTTTTAAAACAGACAAACAAAAGAAATCACAGCAAGGATGAGCGGAGGGCAAACCACTGCGCGGTCAGGAGAAGCAGGAGGGGCAGCTCATGTGTCGATAGTTGGCCTGTGATTTATTTACACCGGCTGTATTGGATACCAGGGATCAAGAGGAGCAGACTTTCACTCACTCTTTGAGCTTTTCAGTGCCCTGAAAAGCGCTGTGGAGCAGACCGGCGGGCGGTCTGTCACCTGCTGCCACCTGGAGCAGCACAGGGACACGGGAGTCACAGCAGCCCTTATCCCCCAACCTTTGTTCAATGGCTGCAGCAATGGCCAGCATGGGTGGCTCACCCAGCACTGCTGGGATTGCCCATGGAGGACAAACAGCAGCGCAGTGGGGCGGCCGGGGCTCAGATCCCATCCCCACACATCAGTCCAACAGCTCCGTTACCAACATCGCTGTGCTGAAAGGAATCACCCTGCCCTGCAACGATCTGATGCTCACATTAACCTTCGTTCATTAAGGCCTGTGCAGGTTCATGATGCTCATTAAGGCCTCAAAAAAGCAAAATGCCTTTGTGTTAAGCTATACCTCACATGATTTAGGACCATTTCCCAGCTACTCGCTCCTTGGATGCTCGTGCCGTGAGCTCACAGCACCAGCATCACCATGGGGACAGCACATCTGAGACTTTGGGGTGTTTTTGGTTGTGACACTGCACTCACCTCGCACCCCCCGCACGCACACAGGGACAAAAAATAATAATCTTAAAGCTCTTCACAACTATGGATATAGAAATCATTTCTGAGGCACTGTAAAAATGACAAACATCTTCTTTCTAGCTTAGGCTGTAAACATCACAACAAGATTTACAATTAAATGTTTAAATACATGTTATTCACACATTCATGTCCAATTTAACACTAGAATGGGGCGTCGTGTGCTAGAAGGAAAGGAAAAGGCAGGTATTTCCAGTTTTAACCCTGTGCGCTCCGGTTAGCTACACAAAACCAAATTTGTTATCTACTCAACCATCACCAAACAGAAGCTCGTGCTAACAGGTGCTGCGTGTAAGTCAGAGCCTTCAGGGGCACCAGCAGCTCCAGGGCTCCTACTTAAGGTTTAGAACAGCGCATTGGAGACCACCTCTATTTTCCAAACGAACACAACAGAACACAACAGGTCTGGTTCTCCAATCCCCCATAAAACACACTGTACCCACACCTAAGCATTACGCCATCTGTAAGGACAGGAGGCAGCGGATGCAGCTGCTTTAAACCAGTTTCGGATCACCCAAGAAAGGCAGCACTCACAATCTGGTAAGAAAGAAGAAATCTCTTACCCCATTCTGAGAACCACGGCTCACCCAACGCTCCAAAGAAGGACATTTCCTAGCAGAGATCCTTCCCCTCCGCCTGCCCCTGCTCATATGAGGCTGGGGAGGGCTGCACCCTGGGAGGGCCCTGGGATTGCTGCCACCTGTGCTGGCAGGGCTGGCTACACCCCTCCGCCAGGTGCTCAATCACAGGCTCAGGCCGCGACCTAACAGTTCCCATGCGGTCACCTAACATTCGGTTTCAGTCATTTTAACGTGAAAGGAAGGCAGTTTTGTTTCTCTACCTATTTGTTTTCTAACCTTTGCCCCTAAATCCTGCGCAGCTCTGGCAGAGGGCCGGAACGCGTGGGCAGAGCTGAAAACCCACAGCACGCGGTTGGGTTTGGGCTGCCAGCAGCACCTCTGCACGTGGAACACGGCCAGAGCTCCTCCGGGAAAGCATCGAACTCACCCAGCAGCTGTGAGCGGCAGCTGCCACATCTCAAAGGGCTGCTTAGCAGGGGAGGAGAACACCGGCGATGCCGTTCATCGGCCGGCAGCTGAAGAACATCCAGCAATAGGCAGAGGGCTGCGCTGGAAGGCAGGGCCAGCAGATGGCAGCGCTCCCCAGGCCGGCACGCGGCGCGCCGCTGCGCTCAGCGCCCTGCTGGAGCGCACCCGCAGGTTTCGGAGGGCAGCAGGGCTTTACACGGCACGAGGGCTTTACACGGCACGAGGGCTTTACACGGCACGAGGGCTTTACACGGCACCAGGGCTTTACACGGCACCAGGGCTTTACACGGCGCTCGTGTGCCATCGCACGTGGTTTCACGTTCAGCGTTAGCCAACCTGAGCGCTCCCGACACAAAGGAAATTCCCATCCCAAAAAAAACAAACCAAAAGAAAAGAAAAAAAAACAACACACACACACACACACAAAAAAAAAAAAACAACAAAAAAAAGAAATTTAAATTAATAAATTATTTTCAGATATTGCAGCAACGTCCTTCGGTTTCTGCTGACTTTTTTTTTCTTCCGAGTTCATAAAATAACACTCTTAGATGTAGAAAATAACGAGGAGGGAACTACTGAGGGTTGATGGTATCCTACAGAGCTCTTCCTGCCCCACGGCCCTCCCGGCGCTCGGCCTGGCGGGCGCACACAGCCCTGGGGATGTGGCAGAGCAGAGGGAAGGGACAGCAATGACCCCAACAGTTCATCCCATCCGTGACAGAGGCGAACTCGATGAGTGAGGTGAGTAGCAGCAAGTCGTTAGCAGTCGCTAACGGGATCCTGTGGTCGTCCTTCCAGCATCCCTCGTGCTTTGAAGTGGTTTACGTGGATAGCTCGATGGTTAGACTGCTGATACTTGTTCATCTTCTGCAAAACAAGAGAAAACAGCACCTTATTGCATGGGCCTGCTGCCTCGGATGCAGACAGCACAGAACAGAACCCAATCATCTGATTACTGCGGTTCTGGTAAGACTTCACCGCCGCACCGCGGTGCTTTCGCTGTCTCAACAAGAGACTGCAGCACATCACGGATCCCCATGAACAAACCCTCACACGTGTGAGAGGCACACGGCGTACGCGCTGCGAAATGGGGAATCCCATTGCCTCAAAGGGTTGGCATGCAGCTCCCGATATCCCCCAACCTACAGACTCAGGGCAAAGCAGTAAATCACCTCCCGGCATGCAGTGATGGTTGTGAAGACGTTCCAAATAAAATTAACCAGGCACTTGCAACACAGCGAGAGGTGTATCTACAAGTGCATGGTTAAATTTAATTCAGAAATGTTTTCATTACGATGTTTGAAGCAATTACTTCCTTATTCTTACAGCAGAAAGATTTGATATCACTACTGAATGGACGCTGGGCAATTGTAAAGGTTTTACCCTAAATTTGGATTGCAGTACTAATATACACATTAAGTGCCATTTACACATCAGAACAGGCCAAGACAGGACTACTTTGCATCAGAAATCATTTTCATCCCAATTAATATTTGTTTTAAGCCAGGCAGATTGAAAGAAGTGACCACAACGCCCTAATAAATAGTCAGTTCACCAGAAAGGGTACAGAGAGATCACATCAGCGCATAACAATTAAAAGCAAATCAGCAGATAAACAGTGGAGCAGTAATTGCCCTAGCTGGGTGTTGACACCACGTAAGAGCATTCTTGTACTCTGATCACAGGATACACGCTGTGCTCCGCAGCGTTGGCTGTTGCTTCAAACAAGACTGAGGGGAATTTCACTGCAAGGGTCGCTGCCAGGGCCGGTGGGATCAGCTCAGGTTCTATTAAATGCACTTTTCAGAAGAACAAAACACTACTGCTGCTTTCTTCAGTGTTTTTAAGCTCATACTCCAGAAATCCCTAAAGGGACAGAACATTAAGGGTACAAATGGGACACGAGGTAAGAGTTATACAAAACCTGACCACAGCGGAATTCAAAAGAACCAATTTAGGTCATCATCCCCAAAACAGTGGGATGCCAATTAATTAACCCAGGCAGGTTGGAGCTCATCCGCACGTAATTTAAAGCCTGACAGTGTCCCTTAAATCATCACCACTGAGTGGTGGCACATTTTAAAGAAAAACCAGCATCTCCATGCTTGTGAGCATCTCGTTTGGATGTGGGAGGGCTCACCCACAGCAATTAAATTCTGTTTGGTGTCAACATGCTTTTTCTGAAAAGAAGGCATTATTTTTCCAGACGTGCATATGTACAAACGTGCGTGTAGATATGCACACACCAACATATTTGTGCATTTAGAGGCGAGCAAAGTTTCAGTCTCAAAGCGGGACGAAGAGAAAGCCCAGACCGTCACTGTGAAGGAAGCACTGCACAGACCCATTAACACAGTGTTAATTAACATCTCCCGAGCCAGGTGTTCCACATACCATCCTCTTCACTATCTGCGCCAGGCATATCTGCTAGCTGGGGGCCGGACGGCTGCCGACTATGCCACTGAGGCATCTTCGATGCAATACAGGCCACCGGGTCGCTCCCGAGAGGGGCTGACGAGAGTCTAGAGAGGTCACTGTGCAGCATCTTTGACCTCTGCACTGCCACACTATAGTCGGGAGGTTTTAGGTGTGGGTGGTGGGGCGATCCTTCCTTTATGTCCGCTAAAGAAATCCCCATATATCCCGGAGGGGTGGGCGGAGGCTCCCTATACCTATCGTCCTTCTTAGGTGAGGTGACACAGTACACTGGCACGAGAAATAAGCAATGGAAATGTTAAGGAAGAAAACAAAGGAAACAAAACGTTAAAAAATCATGAAATGTTACAATGGCAAAACAGAAACTGATAACAAAATGCAAATGCAGAAACACTGGTTATAACGACAGCAGCAGGTATTTATGCTTTCGTTTATGCTTTGTACTTATTTCAAGAAGTCAGAGCAGCAACAGAAGCAGGAACTCACTGGGCAGAGTGCCCAGCTGGAAGCACAGCATCCCCTACAGCCAGCCTGCAATGGCAGAGCTTGGTGTGCCACTGCAGGACGTGGGAAGCTGCTGGTGCCAGCGGAGGGCAGCAGGGCACTGCTGCAGCCAGGTCTGTGAGATTTCATACAGCCCAGGAAGCTGAAAGTGCAGCACTTCAGGCAGCAGCCCTGCATCCTACGGCACAGCACTGGCACCTGCAAACAAGGACTGCTCGTTGACTGCAATGGCATCGCCTCCATCAGCCAAAAGGCGCTCAGGGGCTTCATAGAAATTCACTGTAATTAAATACCACCTCATTAACTGATGTGTGGTAAGATATTTAACTAATCCATCAGCTGTGCTACAGGAATTTTAAAAACTGTATCACATGAAGCTGCTCCTATGAGGCAAAGTATACACAGAGCCTGCACTCACTGTCTTGCACTTTGCAGTAGTTAACAATGGCTTAGAATATACATGCTTTTAATTATTTTTTATCCTATATCTTAAATTCTCTGTTTACAGGTGATGAATAACCAGAAATCGCCTTTGGAAAGGCTCCATTACCTTCTGCACTCACCAAGAATTGCTGACAATAACATTTAATTGCAGTGGCCATTTGCAGAACTCACCCCCTGCCTTCCTTTCCATCCATTGCTCCTTCACATCTCACAGCCCCTCACCCCAAACATAGCTTTTAGTACACAACCTCCCCTCCCACCCACTCTCAAGGGCTCATATGCATGTTAAATTGGGCTTTTTCCATATACAAGTTGCAACAGGATCGTTTCAAAGCTAGGATAATTCAAAAATCTGTTAGCAGAGTCAATTTGCATTCTTCTTGTGGATACATTTAAAACAGTGCATGCTCATTACAGTTTCAATTACTTCAACAGCTGTAATATCTTCTTATCTTACAATAAGGTGGAAGAACAAAAATAAAGCTGCGTTTCTTATCGTGCTGGGGACTTGTGTGATTCTGGGCATTAGTAGCAGGGATGGGAGCTGGTTTATAAGGGATGGCCTCAGTACATGCCTGGGTCCTAGTAAAATAACACTGGATTCAGGTGGTAGGTAGAGGTGGGTAAAGGTAGTGACTCTGATTGAGAGAAACCCTTTTCATGTAACTAGCATTTCACTTCGTTGGGTCTGAGGCAGTGGCTGACAAGGGTGGATACATTCTGCTGTAAAGGAGAAAGCTACAGCTTACCTGGAGCTAATAACGAGTCCACCCTAATAATGAAGGTTGGAATAACGGGTACTTTGGCTCAGCTCTCTTTCATACTATTTTACAAATGCTATAAAAATAAATAGCAATTAATATCCGTCATTTTTTGTCACTCACTCACAGTTCCTGGGGGTGACAGACCCTCCCACCAGCTGTCCTGCAGGGCTGGGCTTTTTCTTGCAACTCCTTTACCCTCTCTTGTTCCCACCAAGATATTCCCTCCAACTAAAAATCACATCTCTTGGCCTTTCTCTCTCAAATAACAAATACCACCCTCTTACTGCCTATATACTCCCAGAAATACAAACCCCCTTCCTTCTCCATGTGTGCTCTCAGCAGATGAAACATGGGAGTGATCAACTGAAGCTTGAAACACAGCTTGGGAAATCCATTACAGCGTTAGAAATAACTAAGGAAAGCCATTTAATAATTAAGATCGGAACTTAATTAGAACCATAATGTCATGGTGTGTTTTCCTCGTCTTTTAGGTAAAATCTACTGAAGGTACAAAACAAAGTGCATCACAGATCTCCTGCAAAGAGCTGATTACCTACACGGACATTCACTTTATAAAGAAAACAGGGTGAAATCCCACACAGTGGTTAAGGGAAACCTCAGTAAGAGGCTGAAATAAATTGAGATGTGTACTGTGGGTAAAAACTATGAGAAAGCTTTTCCATTTGGACATACAGTGATGGTCCATCACCATCCCACACTTTCTTGTCTGTAAAGCAAAGGTTGCAGCAAAAAACGTTCAGTGCTGCAGAATGCAGAGCTGGGCACGGAGCTGTGAAGTCATCGCACCCACTGCTGCTGCCAAGAGCACAGTCTGCCATCAGTGTGTGGGGAGTAGCTTTCCAACTC
Organism: Tragopan temminckii; assembly: GCA_028571105.1. Taxonomy (NCBI): domain Eukaryota; kingdom Metazoa; phylum Chordata; class Aves; order Galliformes; family Phasianidae; genus Tragopan; species Tragopan temminckii. The sequence goes on from JAOWBP010004313.1 coordinate 15,105,374, forward strand.
TGTTTTAAAGGTTTCAGGCAAGAAAGCTCATGCCAATTCCTTTGGGGACTATTCAACACCAGTCCTCATTAAGCAAACGAACTGAAGATTCTTGTTTTGTTTGCAATATCCTGAATTCAGGCAGTCATTACAGACTCTGGTAACAAGCTGTTTGAAGGGAATAAGCAAATGGTGAAATAAAGCAAAAATATCTTTGGTATATTGTATGATGATGCACAGCTAACAGATTAGCATTTGCAAACCATTAATCCTATCCACCTATATCAGCTCTTTAAGCAGGTGAAGGCATGCTCTGCTGAAGTACATGGCGGAGCGCTGCTTACCAGTGTGCTGTGACTGCATACAGGAGACAAGCTACACGGTGCAGTGTGCAAAGGGAATTAAAAACAAGGGGAGAAGCTGTGAGCAAACGTAGCAACGTCCTGAACAGCAGCTAATATGCCATACCCTACAACAGCTCACCAGCAGTTCTGAGAGGTGACATGGGTGGAGTGCATGCATAGGAGTGAGCTGTGAGCAAGCCTGCTGCAAGGGACCCCATGCTGCCTCTGTAACTTGCACTCCAAGACCTCCACCGTGTGCAATCTTTATTCAGAAAACTACCTTTGATAACATAAGCCCTCTAGCAATCTAGGCAGCAATTAATGTGCATTTCAGCTGCACTCATGGCTTAGAGTTTAGAAGCTTTACACTCCACGTTTTATCTTTTTCATAACTCAGATCGTTTTTTTGGGGGCAGTTTTGCCACTGAACTCACTGGGACAGTGGAAGAACATCTCACTTGCTGAAACTATGCGTCTTTGAGAAGACATCTTATAAGGCTTTCTCCTTTCATCTGTAGCCAAACTGCAGCTGTGTAACCAAATAAATGACAGCGTAAATCAAAACTTTGCCCTCAAGCCCCCAGGGACAGAAGAACTGCAGCCAGAAGGTGCCCAGCTCCAGAGGTGGGGCTGCTTTGCATCACCCAGGAGTTACACCCCTCTCTCTCTGGATCATGGAAAGTCTGCTCTGTGAGGATGCTTCGAGGAGCCAATGCTTGCTCCTCCTTGCCAGAATGAGAGTTTGCAGTGATGAGGGTTTCAAATTCCAAAAAGATAAAAAGGTCATGTTACAGAGAGGAACTGCCTGACGTTTGCACGAAGGCAGTTCTTCCGCAGACCCATGAAGTGTTTGGGAAGTGTGCTGCTTTGTTATTTCAATATTCGTATTGCAAGGGAAGGTGGTTGGAAAACACACTGTCTGAGCAGCGCTCTAATTAAAACCACATGTAAAGCTGAATTTAACATGCAATCCAGCCCCCGCATCTGCTGATGTCATTTCTTAACAACTCAATATCAAAATGCAGACCAGATGTAGAAGCTCCCATGTGCCGTTGGCTTGCCTTACCTATCAGGCCTTTCTCCGTACTTGAAGTAACAGTTTTGTAAGCTGTGTCAGTGCCAGGTTTAGAGTCCAAAACCTCCGTCTGCTCTGACGTCGAGTTCTCCAGCCCCCTGCGTTTAATGGTCCCATAGTTTGTCTCGTACGTGTCTGACAGGGAGCTCGAGGAGGCCCAGCTCTGCCGAGACTGATCGAGCTCCGTGCTGGCTTTCGACTGCCTGTTGTTTTTGGAAAAGGCTTCGGAATATAAATAGGCCTCCTCTGAGTAACAGTTTGTGGGATCAACCTCAGCGATAGGTCCGTCCAGCTGGGTGTGGCGGTAGGAATTGAGGAGATCCCAGCTCTTCTGGTTTGGGATATTCTGGAAGTTGTCATGAGAGCTACTTGAGCACGAGGTCCAGCTGCCCCGGCCGCTGTCTGCTGCCTCCACCGTGATGTGCTCGTGGGAGATCTCCTCGTTGCTCATGGATGAGGTGAAGGCCATCCCTCTGATCAGAGCGGGCCTCGTGACTGACCAGCTGCAGTTGGAAACAATGGGAATCAGACACCCATCAGCTTTTAAAACAAAATTTCTTGTTTAAACAAATGGCTGCTAGAAGCTCTGGTCAATATCGCTACATAATTAAGAAAAAAATCAGAAGCAGTCAGGTTTGCAGGAATTTAGAATACAAGAAGTTATGACTAGTAGACTCTTTCTGCTTATGTGAACAACACAGGAAGCATAACACGAAAACTCAACACTATCCTTCTGCAGTTTATTGACATACTGGAGATGAAGGAACTTCTTAGATACACGCAAATAACTTCTTTTCTCCTTGCTTTTCTATTTAACAAATTCTAGCATAAAAACTGTTTTCTTACCTCCAAAACCCACTAAAACTAAGGCATGGAAAAGCAGCCACAGCCCTTGCACAACCTGCCTCTAATGTGCAATCAGAGCAGTGAGTTTAGCAAGCAGCAAGTCACTGTGCTTTGGCATTGAAGGTGGCTTTGAATACCCAGAACCAGAGGTGCCAGGGACCCCTGCAAAGGGACATTGTGCTCGGCACACAGACTGCTCTGACTGCACTCTCAGCATGTGCTGTGCCTTCTAGAAAAGGGAATTACTTCAGTTTACAAAGCTCACCTTTTAATGCCCATTTCAGCACAACAGGATAAATCAAATCAATTTCTTAAAAGCTGCAAAGCATATGCTAATAATCTTTTTCACACAGGAGAGAACACCACAGAATACTGGCACGTTAAAATCAATTATATAGGAACACACAGCTCTGTGTAGTGTCCAATCATAAAAAGATTAGATTGCTTTTGAGGCGAGCTACAATGATTAGAATTGTAAGAAGAATCTCTCATTGACTTGACTCCACAACATCCAAGGACAGAAGAAGCCATCCTGAGGAGATTCCCACATAATAAGCTCTGTGGGTAAAGGCTTAAAATGTAGTAAAACCCAAAACATCACAGTTGAAAGGGGCATCTCAGGATATGTTCTCAATGCACTCAGGTAACACCATCTCTTGTGCAAGTGGCAGAAAGCTTCCACTCTGCCTAAGCAACAAAGAGAATGGTAACAAAAAAATCCTTTAAAATCTTATTAGAGTATGTTAAGTGACTGGTACTGCTGACCGAGGTAACTGCTGGGATCCTGTTCTGCTCTGCCAGTACTGCACGGTGAGTGCTTCGTTAAATATCACAACAGCTTTTAATACATTTGCAGCCTCCTGCAGAAGACATTCAGCTGAACCCACTGATGCGATTAAGCTGTTGTCTATCCACGTGATAAAGTTTCATGGGAAAACATAAGTTTCCCACACAGAGCAGCCAATACCTCAGCTTCTGGCAAGTGCTTAACACCATCACAGTGTCACAGAACCATAGGGGTTGAAAGGAACTTCTGGATATCTTCCAGTCCAACTCCATTGCTAAAGCAGGTTCCCTACAGCAGCTGCACAGGACAGCATCCAGGTGGGTTTTGAATATCTCCAGAGAAGGAGATTCCACCACTTCTCTGGGCAGCTCATGCCAGGGCTCTGTCATCCCCACAGCACAGAAGTTCTTCCTCATGTCTTTATGGAACATCCCATGTTGCAGTTTGTGCCTGGTGCCCCTTGTCCTGTCACTGGCACTACCAAAAAGAGTTCCCCCGACCCCCGCCCTTCAGATATGATCAGTACTGCGCAGATCCCCTCTTGGTTCTCTCTTCCCAAGGCAAACAGCCCCAGGGCTCTCATCCTGTCCCCATCAGGAGGTGCTCCAGGCCCCCGTCTCTGCACCCTCCTCTGGGCTCTCTCCAGCAGCTCCCTTTCTACCTGCAGCTGAGAGCCTCATTGTGTGCAGTGCTCCAGGTGTGCCCTCCCCAGTGCAGAGCAGAGGGAAGGAGACCCTCCGTTGCCTGCTGGCCACATTCTGTGCCATGCACCCCAGGGCACCATTGGCCTTTTTGGCCACCAGGGCACACTGCTGGCTCATGGTCAACCCATCAGTCAACTACTGGTCAACTACGACACCATTGGCCTTCTTGACCACGAGGGCACACTGCTAGTCATGGTCAAGCACAGTTTGTATCCACCCTTCCTACAGCTTCGTTCCCCTCTCTTCCACCAGAAGAGCCCGGCCGGCCCAGCACAGTGTGTCTCACCCGGGGCAGGGCTGCCCGTACTCTGCCTGGGAATGCTCCTTCCTTTCCATCCCTGCTGAGTCCACCACCAGCAGTGACTGTGACAAGCTACGCTCGTCCTGCAGCGCGGCTGACATCGAGTCCACAGAGCAGTTGCTGACGATGCTGGAGCGGGAGGAAATCTCGCTGTGACTGGAGTCTGAGAAGTTGTCAGATTTGGTGGAAGGAATGAGGGCATAGCCTGAGGGAGAGAAGGAGAAAACATCTCATTCAATGACAAACATCATGGCTCTCTAAATGAAAAAAAGAAGAAAAAAAATAAAGTGCAACTTGATTACAAACAGTCCACTGAGTTTTTTATGGTACTAAAGCCTTTAGCATGTCAGCATCTAGTCCTGCAATTTATTAACGCAAGCCAGGTGCCCCCAGTAACCTAAACAGCAGCTCCACAGCAATCCACACCATATGGTCTCACCAGTAGAGACAGGAGCAATGTCTGCAGCGTGCACAGTGGGCGGATGGGTCAGATCCCATTTTGCACCGTTCAGCCCCAGTAAAATTGCAGCACGCTCTCACAGCTTCCTCTGGCCGACTGTCGTGAGACTCACAAAGAGATTTTGGCAGCAGCTGAGGAGATGCTGACTGAGGTAAAAGCGAGCCATCAGCACTCGGGGATACACCATATGGCCCATTTCAGCTTTATTAGCTGTTCCAGGATTAACAGATCAGGAAGTGAAAGTGGGAAACACAACAGCAGCAGGGCCGGGCCTGCAGGAGGGAACGGCTGAGGGCCTCCGTGGGTTCAGAGCAGAGCAACACACTCCTGCTTGGCCACCCTAACCCCCAAATAACAAGTTTCAAATACAAACGACGTACGTAGCCCCATATATCCAAGCCTCCTATAGCACCTGGGGTAGACACCAAAGGGACCATCTTAGGGCCTTCCATGTGCCCTGGCTGTGTGCACCCTGCATACTGCTCTGCTGGCACATCCGAGGTGACGCAGCACAGGACACCTGTCCCTGGACATGTCACAAACTCCCTTAGTATGGACAACTTAAACCGTTTATTGTGAGCATCTTAGAGGAGCAGGGAAAGAACTGCAATGAACTGAATAGGGCAAACTTCACCTGTGCTGTTCTGAGAGCAAACATGCTCTGGGGTTATGGAGCGGCCCTCTCCAGCTCAGGAAAGCTGCAGGAGAGCCCTGCACTGTGCTGTTTCATCAGCCTCCTACTACCTGAGTTCAAGATCCTCAGATTTCAAGCTCTCTGGAGCATACATCTCTTTGGGTAAGTCCACGCACCATCTTGCGGGCAGGCAGAAGCTCACTTTGTTTCTGCGGTCAGGAAACAAACTCAGGAGGCATCTGGTGTCTGTTACATCTGTCTAGTTTGTTGTTTGTTCGAAATACTTTGTCTCAAGTAACTGCCCCACAGCTGCTGCTTGCTTCCATTTGCCTGAGGGCAATAGGTCCTGGATTAATGACTGTTTTGGTCCTGATTTTTGTTTGTTTGCTTAAATTTATTTATTTTTCTTAGTTCCCATTGAGTTTCCCAACTGCAAATTCACTGCATGTCAAGAAGTACATCCTTGCCTTAT